>CAUYRT010049597.1:0-36343 GCA_963574885.1 Lepilemur ruficaudatus
ACGCCTGTAATCCTAGCACTCTGGGAGGCCGAGGCGGGCGGATTGCTCAAGGTCAGGAGTTCGAAACCAGCCTGAGCAAGAGCGAGACCCCGTCTCTACTAAAAATAGAAAGAAATTAATTGGCCAACTAAAAATATATAGAAAAAGTTAGCCGGGCATGGTGGCGCATGCCTGTAGTCCCAGCCACTTGGGAGGCTGAGGCAGAGGATTGCTTCAGCCCAGGAGTTTGAGGTTGCTGTGAGCTAGGCTGATGCCACGGCACTCACTCTAGCCTGGGCAAGAGAGTGAGACTCTGTCTCAAAAAAAAAAAAAGAAGATGGTTCCAAATGGGCAGAATTGTGTGGAGCAGAGATGTTTTGAGATCCTCTAAAATTTGGAAAATTCGTAAGACGTAGTTCTCCAAGCTTTTTTTAAATTTTTTTTTTTAAAGCACTGTAATTTGACGGGGACAGCATGTGGCCAGACAGATCCTGTTTACACCACTTACCAGCTTCTATTTTCTCTGTATCTTCTTCATTGTAAAATGAGACTCATACCACATATTTCTGAGGGGTGTTTTTAACAACCCATGTAAAGTTCGTTAGCACAGTCTGTGATATATATTATGTGCTAGGTTAAAGTTAATTCTGTTTTATGTATGCTTTTCTTTCTTACTATTAAAGTCATATCTGGGCCAGGCGCTGCTCATGCCTATAATCCTAACACTTTGGGCTGCCAAGGCGGGAGGTTCATTTGAGCTCAGGAGTTTGGGACCAGCCTAAGCAAGAGCAAGACCCTGTCTCTACTAAAAAATTACAAAGAAATTAACTGGACAACTAAAAATATATAGAGAAAAAAATTAGCTGAGCATGGTGGCGCATGCCTGTAGCCCCAGCTACTCGGGAGGCTGAGGCAGTAGGATCGCTTGAGCCCAGGATTTTGAGGTTGCTGTGAGCTAGGCTGACGCCATGGCACTCTAGCCCAGGTAACAGAATGAGACTCTGTCTCAAAAAAAAAAAAAAAGAGTCACATCTGAAAACTAAATTCTTCATTGAGGTTTATCATATCCAGTAGTTTCTGAGGACTCAAGTAAAAGATGTCACTCAGAACTGGAGAATGGCTTTAGCTCTGAGAAGAGTAGGTGTTGAAATTATGCTGAGAAGATCGTTCTAAACATTTTATTATCATCAAGGCTATGAAAGTTAGATCAAACTTTTTGTGCAGAGAAAGGCAAGAGAAGATTTGAGATCGTATTCTTTCCTGCTCTTTAAATCAAGAAAAAAGCAACACTTGTGTTGTCTCTCTACCATTTCCTAATGTCCCTTTAAACTGAAGGAGTGCATTTTAACTAAGGGAACAATAGCTGTCAGTGACAAAAGGCTGTGAGGAATGAGAAGTAAAATGGGGGTGAGCAGAAATTATATTAAGGAGAAGAAAGTTTTAGAGCACGCACAGGATTTTTATGTATTTGGCTATTTTATTAAGTACTTGGAAAATCTCATTGCTGCTTACTGTGCCAAAGAGAATGACATTGGAAACTGAAGATCCCAATGTTGGGGGATTTCTTACGCTCAAATCAAAATATCAAGCAACTGTTATATGTTAAGTGGTAGGGATGTGATGCTGAGCTAGAAAGATACGGTCCTTGTCTTCCTTTGAGCTTATAGCAGAAAGGCAATAAATGCATAAATGAATATAGAACTCTAAGGGATTTCTCGTATGCTTTAGTCAAAATAAATGGATCATTACTTGAGACTTGGAAATCTTACATGGAAGTATTTATTTAGTGAGTTTGTTTGTTTGCACCCTGGGTAGAGTGAGTGATGTTATCATAGCTCACTGCAAGCTCAAATTCCTAGACTCAAACAATCCTCTTGCCTCAGCCTCCCAAGTAGGGGGGACTACAGGCGCATACCATAATGCCCAGCTAATTTTTGTATTTTTAGTAGAGACGGGGTCTCGCTCTTGTTCTGGTTGGTCTCAAACTCCCAGGCTCAAGCAATCCTCCTGCCTCAGCCTCCTGGAGTACTAGGATTATAGGCGTGAGCCACCATGCCCAGCCTATTTAGTGAGATTTTATCTTTCATAATTTTTTTGTAGAGACGAGGTCTTACTAAAATATATTGTCCAGGCAGGTCTCGAACTCCTGGGCTGAGCTCAAGTGAACCTCCTGCCTTGGCCTCCCAAAGTGCTGGAGTTATAGGCATGAGCCACTGCAGCTGGCCCACAATTTTACCTTTATTGCAGAGTAGAGACAATCTTCATTTTAGAAATAACTTAAATTCTAAAAGTTTATTTGGAATTTTGTTGTTTCAAATGTAGATTATGTTTTACCATAAAACAAGGTGATACATGGAATTAGGTGCCCAGGTTAATCCACATATGCGTGTGTAATGAATCACATAACTGAAGTATAATACTAAAATAACTTAGTACCGAACCCTGGGTATTGGAAGCGAGGGGTAGTGCATTGTATGGAGAAGGGGGAAAGTAGTTTTCTACCTTTAACTGTGCACCTCCTCCACCCCCTGCTCCCCACAGGTTAGAATTTCAGGAACTTCACATATACTAGGGTTGAGCAAATAAATAAAGTGTAGATAATAGGAGCCAGGGTCCTTACTATCAGCAAAGCCAAAGGCTAAAATGAACCCTATTATGCTGGATTAGAACTGGAGATAGTAGTGTGAACTCATGCTTACTTTAATATAGGTACAAAAATATAGATATTAATATATGTGTGTATATATACATATATTTCTTAGCTCTATTCTCTGAGAGAGCTTAAAGTAGTGATCCCCAGTAGCTACAAGCATCCAGATCTTGGTTTTTAAATACCATTCTCCAACAAAGGAACTAAGTCTTCTTGGAGAAATGGCTGATTCTAAGGCTTGGATGGAGAAAACACAAGATGTGTCTGGAGCATCAGTAGTCCTAGAAAATAAGGAAGTACTTGAATAAAAAAAGAGGATGCAAACTGAGCACAGTGCCTCACACCTGTAGCCCTAGCTACTTGGGAGGCTGAGTGGGGAGGATCGCTTGAGCCCAGGAGTTGGAGGTTGCAATGACCTGTGATTGCACTGCTGCACTCCAGCCTAGGCTACTGAGCAAGACCCCTGTCTTACCAAAAAAAAAATGCAGGCAAGTCCTAAGGACATAGGAACCAACCTGGAAAGAGCTTCCATTGTGTCCATGGCTGGAACAATTCCAACAACAAATTATATAATGATAGTTTTGGATTATAACCCAAATAATAAATATTCATTAGTTCATATTGATACAAATAAATAATTGAATAAACAAATAAATGGGGAGAAGGGACATATTTTCTTTATAGAATTCCAGGTAACAAATGTAGAAGACATGGAGGAAATAGAAATCACTATCAGAACACCACAGTAGTAATTTTTGCAAGCAAGATCCCCAGTGAATCATGAAACTAGTGGGCAGAACTTTAAGGAAAGAGGATATATCATAGCTTCAACGTATCTCCTGCCAAATTATTTATTAATTTATTAATTACTATAGTGATTTTAATTTATATCCACAAATTCTTCAATACTCCTACCTCTAGAAAACTTAATTCCTTTCCCCTTGAGTGTGTGCTAGACTTATCATGAGAGTAGGGTATGGAAAGTAAAAAGTAGTAACTCTACAGTGGAGAAAACCAACAGATACTACTTTAACCAAGTGGTCAAAGTTAATATCAGCAGTAATAAGTCATATTGATGTCATGTACCCCCGATAGGATGTGATGAGCAGGGCACTTCACCGTTCTCCAAAACTTAAAACCCTAGTCTAGTCATTGGAACACGTCAAATAAACTCCAATTCAGGGACAATCTGAATTGGTCTACCAAAAATATCTGACTAATATTCTTCCACTGTCAGTCTTAGAAAACAAAGACTGACCTAGAAACTGTTAACAGATCAGAGGAGACTAGCAAGATACGACTAAATACAATGGGATATCCTCGATTCAGAATCAGAAAAAGGACATTAGTGGAATAACTTTTAAAAGCTGAATAAAGTCTGTTGTTCAGTTAATAATGTATTACTGTTAATTTCTTAATTACCATGTAACTAAGAATGTACCATGGTTATCTAAGATGTAAACATTTGTGAAAGCTGGGTGAAGTTGCCATCTTTGCAACTCTTCTGTAAGTCTAAAATTATTTAAAAGTAAAAAATTTCTTTAAGTTAAACATTCATGAGTATATCATGTTAAGTTTTAGAGATTTGGTCATTTTAAACTCAAATAGCAATAAAATAACTCTGAGACTAATTGATGTTATTAACCTTTGTATTTGAAAATGATGGTCCTCAACCTAATTGCATTCCTTTTCTATACCTTATTCCCTTCCTTATTTGAATTTACATGATAGAAAGGACCAGGAGTGTTTCTTAAAGGTCGGTAATTGAAATGCTATTTAAAATAGATATTTTTTCTGTGTTTAAAATTCTGTGTGTGTTAGGGTAGTTTATGATACTTGAGCTTTAAAACTTTGTTATAAAGAATATGTTGGTAGGCCAGGTGTGCTCTCACACCTATAATCCTACCACTCAGGGAGGCCAAGGCAGGAGGATCACTTGAGCTCAGGAATTTAAGATCAGCCTCAGCAAGAGCGAGACCCAGTCTCCACTAAAAATAGAAAGAAATTAGCCGGACAACTAAAAATAGAAAAAAAAAAAACAGCGGGTCATGGTGGTGCACCCCTGTAGTCCCAGCTACTTGAGAGTATGAGACAGGAGGATCGCTTGAGCTCAGGAGTTGGAGGTTGCTGTGAGCTAGGCTGATGGCATGGCACTCTAGCCTGGGCAACAGAGCCAAAACTCTGTCTCAAAAAAAAAAAAAAAAAAATTAGAGTATGTTGTTACAGCATTTATGGCTATACACCATAGGTCAGGAAGAACTTGTTATTTTTCACTAAACTTTGTAGCTTGACCTTTTTTTAGCTTTCTAAAAACTTTTTAAATATTGGCATGTCACAACCCTAACTGTGAAGCTTTTTTTTAATTAGCTTTATGCAAATAGAGTCCTTTGCTGTATAGTAATAAGAAATATTGAGATATTGAGATGTCTTTAATATTAAGAGTCATTGAATTTTAGTTGTAGTTAGGTTGACATTAATGTGGTTTATTTCAGATTCTTCTGTGTGATTCTTGCGACAGTGGATACCACACTGCCTGCCTTCGCCCTCCTCTGATGATCATCCCCGATGGAGAATGGTTCTGCCCCCCTTGCCAGCATGTATGACCCAGCCCACCTCTGTTTTTTCAGTCCTTGATTTTGTATTCAAATTAACATTACTTTTTAATAGCCACTGAATATCTTTATTCTTCAAAGCAATTTGTAAATAGTGCTTACCTCTGTTTAGATTTCTCCTTTTATTAATATCTTTCAGGTTTTCCTTTTTTTTTTTCCAAAGCAATTCTCCAAAGCCCTCTAATTTTTGTAAAATTATAATCTATTTTTCCCCAAATTTGTTGTAAGCACAGAGTGCCAAATTTAGATATACAGACAGGAAGAAATACGTTTCTTCCTGTTGTTTATCTCTTTATTTCATCCTGTTTTTTCATTTCTACCTAACTTCTTTTTGTTAAGAACTTTATAGATGGTGTTATCAGGGTTAAGGGAAACATGTATTATTTTTCTCTTGTATTTTAATTCAGGCAAAATTTCCTTTGAAAGGTGCAGAACAGGATATTTCTGTGTTACTGCAACCATTCAGTACTTTTCTCTTACAAACACACTCTCATTTTGTCTTGAAAATGATGGGCTAAGCTGGGCGTGGTGCCATGTACCTATAATCCTAGCTACTAAGGAGGCTGAGGCTGGAGGATCTGTTAAGGCCAATGGTTCAAAACCAGCCCAGGCAACATAGTGAGACCCCTGTCTCTAAAAAATTTTAAAAAATAATAATAGTGTTTTTAAATGATAAGCTGTGTGTATTTCTCGCTGAAGAGGACTTCTGTAGCTTAGCATACTTTTATGAGTTACAATTTTTCAGGTCTGTTTTGACCTAGTAGCCATGTGGCATTGATGTGTACATTTTTTTCCCCCCGATGTCTATTTTTTTAAAAAAATAGTTATTGGCATCATTATATTTTATTTTACATGTAACTGTCTGCCTTAAAAATTTCTTGGTATCTTTTTTTAAAATTATAATCCCTCTTATGTATATATGTTGAATCAAATGCTATTGCCAGCAGGATAGGCACAGAATGTGTTTTTTTTTTTTTTTTTTTTGGCAAAGCTATAAATTTCTTTAACATGTGCTTTGTTTCAAAGATACTGTGCTCATCATCTGTTTAGTGGATGCTGAGGCACCTCTTTATTTAATTAAACACAAGGAAAGCTTCATTGTTCACTTATTGTGTGGCCCCTTATCAGCTCTCAAAGCACAGTTCCCATGAGCTTAACGTGCATGTGATAAATGATTGTGGGAAGGTGTTAAAATGACACTCATCTATTTTGCTTCTTTAGAAATTGCTCTGTGAAAAATTAGAGGAACAGTTGCAGGATTTGGATGTTGCCTTAAAGAAGAAAGAACGTGCTGAACGAAGGTATTTTGCTGTGTGTTAATGTTTTGCTTGGGAATATGATAGCAGAATTGTTTTGTATTATAATATAGATGAGTGCACCCATCTAAAGCAGGGATTGGCAAACTGTGGCCTGTGGGCCAAAATCCAGCCTGCTTTTTGTGTTTATACTGCCCGTTAACTAAGAATGTTTTTTATGTTTTTAAATGGTTGGAGGGAAAAGTCACAACTAGCACCATATTTCACGATGTGAAAATTATATGATATTCAAATTTCATTCTCCATAAATAAAATTTTATTGGCATAGTCTTGCTCATATGTTTATGTATTGTCTTTGGCTGCTTTTGTTCTACAACAGTAGAGTTGAGTAGTTGTAACAGAAACCAAGCTTGAAATGTATGTTATCTGTCCTTTCACAGGAAAAGTTTGCCAACCTTTGATCTATCAGAACCTTTTCTGAATAAATGTTGGCTCAAGTATTGTGGAGGATATGTACCTAATTAAGTATTGTAGAGAATAATAAAGAAAACTGTAAGAACTGGTCTGTGATTCAGTTAGTTATTGATGTCATCTCTTTGATGGACAGAATTAACACTAGCAAAATAGACTATTTAAATGCTGAATTGTGTTCTACTGGCTTTGAGAGATGCCTCACTTTTCAATATGCCTTTGCATTGTGGTCTAAAGCACTTGGTGCTTCTTTGAAGATGTAAGATTGAACTTGATCCTAATCTTTAAAATGTTGCTCAAAATCAAGACAGTGAGCTTATATTTATTGGTATCTTCCTTGATGAATCTGTTTCTAAACATTTATTTGCACCTACTATGTTCCAAACTGAAGAGAAAAGATGAGCAAGGCAAAGCACTTGCTTACATGGAACTCACATTTTTTCTGAGCATACAGATATATGACCCAATGATGTAATAAAATAGAAAAGTCAAGGTATATTAAAAGCAATACGAGAATATAGTGGAGGAGCATTTTAGTTCTCATAGGAGTTGGGGTTATCAGGGAAGGCCTTAGAAGATAAATTGGGATTATACACTTGAACACACAGAGAAAGGATATTTCAGACAAAGAGCACAAGCATGAGCAAAGGCAAAGTATAAAAGCGAGAGTAGGAGAGTGGTACGAGATATACCTCTAAAAAAGCAGAGTGAGTCCAAGTTGTAAATAGCTTTCTGGGCTAGGGAATTTGACTTATTCTCTATAGGCAGTGGGGGAACCACCAAAGGAGAAATGTATAATTAGATCTTTATTTCAGAAAAATTTTCTGGTAATAAAAGAAGGAATTAGAGTTGGGGCTGTTATAATAGCAAGTCTATGATAGCAGATAAGGCCTGAATTAGGGTAATCATTGTGATAATAAGGTGGAGGTTTTAGAGAGAATTTTCAGAGGATTAATCTGTAGGACTTGATGCCTACTTGTACACTAGGATGGCATGAGAAACTCTGGACAGTGTTTCCTGCTTTGTCTCATACCTTCATTTGCTTCTACTTTAACTTTTATTCTCTGTCCCATAGCCTGTCCCCCAAAATTTACCTTGCCTCAAGGTGCAGTGAGTTAGCTTATTCCATAATCCAGTGGTCCCCAACCTTTGGCACCACGGACCAGTTTCACAGAAGACAGTTTTTCCACAGACCTGGGGGGGGGGTGCGAGTGAGGGGATGGTGTCAGGATGATGGGAGCATATTACATTTATTGTGCACTTTATTTCTGTTGTTATTACATTGTCACTTGCCACTCACTGATAGGGTTTTGATAAGAGTCTGTAAGCAGATGATCTATTATGGTCTCTGTGCAGTCAAACCTCTCTGCTAATGTGTATCTGTTCCTGGACACCAGCATCACTGCCTCAGCTCCACCTCAGATCATCAGGCATTAGATTCTCATAAAGAATGCTCAACCTCGATCCTTCGCATGCACAGTTTACAGTAGGGTTCATGCTCCTATGAGAACCTAATGCTGCTGCTGATCCGACAGGAGGCAGAGCTCAGGCGGTGATGCAAGCGATGTGGGAAGCAGCTGTAAATACAGAGGAAGCTTTGCTCAATTATCTGTGGCTCACCTCCTGCTGTGAGGCACAGTTCCTAACAGGCCATGGACCAGGGATTGGGGACCACAGCCATAGTCCACTTTACCTTACACAAAGGTGGACCTTAAAAAATGGATTAAGCCTCCAGAACCCAGGTTTTGTTTTGGTTTGGTTTGGTTTTTACTACCCAGTTTGAGCTCTCTGGCTTATAACAGATGCTACTTATTTTAAATGCCAGTTAGTTTATAATGTTGACTAGAAAATAAAAGTACTTAGTTTTTAAAAATCAGTTGTCTAAATATCTTTGAATTTAGAAACCCTGGATTATTTCTTTTTTTTCTTTTTTTTTAAGATGGGTGTCTCACTATGTTGCCCAGGCTGGACTCAAACTCCTGTGCTCAAGCAGTTCTCCTGCTTTATCCTTCTGAATAGCTGGGACTATAGCCATGTGCCACTGCTCCCAGCTAGACCCTGGATTATTTCTATAAACAAATTGTGTTTCAAATATTTAGAATATCTTTCATGATTTGAAAAAAAGAAAATTTTTTTTTTTGAGACAGAGTGTGGCTCTGTTATCTGGGCTAGAGTGCTGTGGCATCAGCCTAGTTCATAGCAACCTCAAACTCCTAGGCTCAAGTGATCCTGCTGCCTCAGCCTCCTGATGGAACTACACGCACTTACCACCACACCTGGCTAATTTTTTCTATTATTAATAGAGACGGGGGTCTCACTGTTGCTCAGGCTGGTCTCGAACTTCTGACCTCAAGCGATCCTCCCTCCTCAGCCTCCCGGAGTGCTAGGATTACAAGAGTGAGCCACCTCGCCCCGCCCAAAAAAAAAACAAAAAAAAACTTATTTTTGTTGAGACAAAGTCTCACTCTGTCACCCAGGCTAGAGTACAGTAGCACGATCACAGCTCACTGCAGCCTCGAACTGCTGGGCTAAAGCAGTCTTCCTTCCTCAGCCTCTGAAGTAGACTATAGGTGCATGCCACGGGGCCTGCCTAATTTTTCTATTTTTGTAGAGATGACAATCTTGCTATGTTTTCCAGGCTGGTCTCTAACTCCTGGCCCCAAGCAGTCCTCCCGCCTTGGCCCACGAAAGTGCTGGGATTACAGACATGAGCCACTGCGCCTGGCCTTCCACAGATATTTTAAAAAATAAAGAATAATCCTGTATAAGATTATGATGACTATTTTTTTTATTTCAGCATATTATGGGGGTACAAATGTTTAGGTTACATATATTGCTCTTGCTTCCCCCATCCTATCCCCACCCAGTCCAAGCTTCAAGAGTGTCCATCCCCCAGACGGTGTGCATTGCACTCATTATGTATGTATATGCCCATCCCTTCCTTCCCCTTCCCATCTGCCCGACACCCGATAAATGTTTTTCCTATATGTCCACTTAGGTGTTGATCAGTGAAACCAATTTGCTGGCGAGTACATGTGGTGCTTGTTTATCCATTCTTGGGATACTTAACTTAGAATGGGTTTCAGCTCTATCCAGGAAAACACAAGAGGTGCTATATCACCATTGTTTCTTATAGCTGAATAGTACTCCATGATATACATATACCACATTTTATTAATCCACTCATGTATTGATGGGCACTTGGGTTGTTTCTACATCTTTGCGATTGTGAATTGTGCTGCTATAATTTCTAGTGCAGTTGTCTTTTTTATAGAATATCTTTTGTTCTTTTGGGTAGATGCCCAGTAATGGAATTGCTGGATCAAATGGTAGATCTACTTGTATCTCTTTAAGGTATCTCCATACCTCTTGCTTTCCACAGAGGTTGCACTGGTTTACAGTCCCACCAGCAGTGTAGGAGTGTTCCTGTCTCTCCACATCCACGCCAACATTTATTGTTTTGGGACTTTTTGATTAAGGCCATTCTCATTGGAGATAAGTGATATCTCATTGTGGTTTTCATTTACATTTCCCTGATGATTAGAGATGTTGAACATTTTTTCATATGTTTCTTGGCCATTATTCTGTCTTCTTTTGAAAAGTTTCTGTTCATGTGCTTTGCCCACTTTTTGATAGGGTTGTTTGATTTTTTCTTGCTGATTTTCCTGGGTTCTAACTAGATTTTAGTTATCAGCCTTTTATCAGATGTGTAGCATGGGAAAATTTTCTCCCATTCTGTAGGTTGTCTGTTTGCTCTTGTGACAGTTTCTTTGGCTGTGCAGAAGCTTTTTAATTTGATCAGGTCCCATTTATTTATGACTATTTTGATGTGCAGTCTCTCCTGTTTCTATTTTGACACTAGAAAAGATGTAACTCAAGATGTAATTAAATCACAAATAAAAACTAGGTTTTCCTTTTCCTTAGTCTTTCTGAAATGTGCCTGTCCTTAGAAATAAACAGTTTTTCTCTGTCCTGAAGCTGATTCGACTCAGCAATGTACATAGCTAATAGGCTCCCCCACTAAGGATTTAGAAGAGAATATATTCTTTCTAAACGTGAAACCTATAAAGCACTAACAATTTCGTCTGATAGTCAGATTTATCTGCTTATTCTTTTGAGGCCTGTGATGCTTATACCATTTATATGTGGAGAAAGCTGGTGAAAATTTTTCTACAATGTCCTCATACAATATAGGATATGCCACTGCAATTATGAAATACTTTAAATTTTAGAAATTTATGTTAAAATGTGCCACAACATTTGTTTACATTATTGGTGTCCCATTTACTAGTTCTTTTAGGACATCTGTGTAAGTACGGCTTAAGATAACACACTAAGTCCTAGGTGAGATTGTGTCATAGAAAAAAGAGCAAAGTTATTGTTACAGGAAGACCAGTCTGGTACAAAGCCAGTAACTGAACTGTTGCTGGTGTTTGCTGATTCTCCCTAATAATCTAGTCAGCAGAGCTTTTGTCATTTATAGTTTCCAGGGTATGTGTGTGTATGTTTATATATGTGTGTGTGTGTGTCTGTGTGAATCTTAGGAGCTCTAAAGAGCAAAATATGTGTGTTTCTAAAAGAAATATTTATCAACTGTAAATTCCAGTTGGCTTCATCCATTTTGCTAAAGTGAGCATTTACATTCATCTTTTAAAAATGTGTGAAATAACTTCTCCAGTACTCATCCTAGCAGCTTAGAGCCTTACTCCATATGTCCCTTGTTTGTGCATTTATTCGACATTTAACATTTATTGGGTATCTGCTTTATGCCAGGCAGTTTAATCAACATGAGGAGATATATAATGTGCTCTCTACTGTAGAGGTCTCTAGAGTCTGGTAGAAAAGAGGGATGTGTCAGTGAGTGTTTAGTGACTAGCTAGCAACTATCTACAGACCTGGAGCTGTGATGCTCTGTGAAATCTGATGTTTTAGAAGCCCACTCAGTGATTGATAAACCTCCCCCTCCAGAGCTCTGTACTTCCAGAGTACTATTACTGGCTCTTTGCTAGCAGAGCATTGATTTAATCAGGGTTGGAATTTTCCAGGTAATATAACAGAGGGAAGGAGAGAAAGAGACAAGGAATTTGAAAGTGTATACAAAGGAATATTTATAATGATGGACCATGGCACCTAAGCCAGGTAAGGGGGAAAGTAAGGACATGAGGGGAGTGATACATAGTGTTTAAAAGAGGGTAGGATCAATGGGTAGAGGTTCTACTGGAGTCAAAGAATTGTTGAGATCAGTGCATAAGAGGGAGCAAGGTAGAAAGTGAGCTGGTAGAAGTCAGAGAACAGGATGCCTGAAATTGAAATTTTAGGAGTGTGGTTATATAATGATAAGGTAAGCCAAATATGATCATTGAGCTAGGTGGTGAGATGGAATGGAAGATACATCTTTCCACAAAATGACTGAGCGAGAAAATGATGTGACCACAAATCATGTCTACCTTCAAGAGCCTGCTCAAGTGTTAGCACCTGTAAATCCTTTCGAAATTTCTTAACTCTTCAGACAAAATTAATCTGTTCCTTTTTCATGTTTCCATTATACTTATTCATAATAGACTATTGTCAATTTTTAAATAATTGAGAGGGCAGGAACAATATCTTATTTACCTATGAATTCCCAGGCAGACACAAATCCTGATCTAATATGGTAAATGTCAATGAATGTTTTCTCTGTTGACTTGAGTAGAGAAATAGTGGCCAAGGGCAAGCAGAGATTTTGAGGTATAAAGGATGAAACTGATATCTCAGAGTTGGTTATTGTAAGGACAAGTAGATGTATATCACACATTTCATAACAGAAGTAGCTCAAGCTCTGACTTATCCATAAGTCTTCACTACTCATTCTAGTTAGTACTGTTCTTGCCTTTTTTTTTTTTTTTTTTATCCCCACCAGAGAAAGAGAGTCTCACTCTGTTGCCCAGACTAGAGTGAGTGCCGTGGTGTCAGCCTAGCTCACGGCAACCTCAGACTCCTGGGCTCAAGCAATCCTTCTGCCTCAGCCTCCCGAGTAGCTGGGACTACAGGCATGCGCCACCATGCTCGGCTAATTTTTTCTATATGTTTTTAGTTGTCCAATTAATTTCTATTTTTAGTAGAGACGGGGTCTCGCTCTTGCTCAGGCTGGTTTTGAACTCCTGACCTTGAGCGATCCACCCGCCTCGGCCTCCCAGAGTGCTAGGATTATAGGCATGAGCCACCGCGCCTGGCCTGTTCTTGCCTTTTTTAGTTAAAATTTCACTAACTGTAGTGTATTTTTTATCAGGTCATGATTAATATATCACTTTGTTGCTTTATTACATATCAGGTTTTATTTAATAGCTTCATGACCTATCTCTAAAAAGACCATGACATTCTTTGTTAGCAGGGCAAAGGGTTTACAGGGCACTAAAGGCTATACTCTAAAAGACCTAGTCAACTGGAGGCATTAATTTCCTTCTATAAGGGACATGCAAATAAAGGGAGAAAGAATGGTATACTGGCATGTCAGAGCTCAGCTGTCATTGTTAAATTCGCTTAACTTTGGGAAACCGGAGAGAAAGCACCTGCTGTTTTTCATATGAAATTTGTTGAATTAAAATGAACAAAGGTTTGTTTCTTGGAAGTGAAACTATGGAGATATCATTAGTGGTTCAAATTCTCATTTCCTGGCTCTAAAGGTGTCTTCATTGTGGCATTCGAGAGTACAGAGCCATATGTCTGCATTGGTTTTTTTCTTCTCAACATCAAGAAATGAATGTTTTAGTGTCATTCACTGGGACATTGACATGGTTCTGTTTACACAGTTTTTATAGTGATGTTTATTACCGTGAGATTATAACTGCATACAGATATAATATTACTAAAAACTTCCTCCAGGCTGGGCGCGGTGGCTCGCGCCTGTAATCCTAGCACTCTGGGAGGCCGAGGTGGGAGGATTGCTCAAGATCAGGAGTTCGAAACCAGCCTGAGCAAGAGCGAGACCCCCGTCTCTACTAAACATAGAAAGAAATTAATTGGCCAACTAGAAATATATAGAAAAAATTAGCCGGGCATGGTGGCGCATGCCTGTAGTCCCAGCCACTCGGGAGGCTGAGGCAGAAGGATCGCTTGAGCCCAGGAATTTGAGGTTGCTGTGAGCTAGGCTGACGCCACGGCACTCTAGCCTGGGCAGCAGACTGAGACTCTGTCTCAAAAAAAAAAAAAAAAAATTCTTCCAACGTAACAACTAGTTTGTCAAATCAAATGTGGCTTTCCGTCTAATGATATCAACAGTAAGTCACATCATGGCTCCTCATGAAGTTTCCTTGTCTCCTTCAGTTAGAGGTTTTATTTCATTGGTATAAATCACTTCTAAAGGTATAATTTTCATATCTCTAGGAAATTTTGCACTCCCACAGATACCAATATTCTGTTAAGTTTTATAGATAATAGCTAACATGTTTATGACTTAGCCTATGCTATTACCATGAAATTGTACTAATGATTTTAATATTGTCTGTATTAGTGATATTTTCATAACAATTTTATTTTTAGCAATCTTATTTTTATTTTATGTTTGTTTTTCATTTAAAGGAAAGAACGCTTGGTGTATGTTGGTATCAGTATTGAAAACATCATTCCTCCACAAGTAAGTTTCTGGTTTGTAGTATTTTTGAATGAGAGACTGCCGTAATTATTCTAAAATTTAACCCACCTTATCTAATGTGAGTAGGTTTAAATATATAATATACCAGTATTAAAAATGAAAATTTAAGACCTTAGAGAAATTACTCATAATCCCTCATGATTAAAATTCGGTGTGTGTAGATAACTCAAAAATGTGATGTCATATCCAAAGTAAATTTATTGCTCATCCCTTTGGGGTATATGCTTTATCATTTTTACTCTAAATCGGGTAATTTGTTTTTAGCTTTTTCACATAATGTTTATGTAAAATAACTGAAGAATAATTCAAGGAGATTTGATTTTTAATTCCCTGTTTTGGAGGTTATTTAAAACTACAATTTGTATCTTTCCTCACAGCTTGGTTTTCTTTGAAGTATTACCATGTTTTTCATTTATTAATCTAATTTATAATTAAGGATATCTCATGAGTAAAAGTACATGTAACATGGTTTTTCATTTGAAATGAAGAAATTTTCTTCATTTCATAAGCAGTTTCATTGAGGCTTAATTAAATCACAAGATTAAATAGCCTGTCAAGTTAACTTCCTTCAACATCAACCCCTTCTAAATCCATCATTTCATTCATTTAGCATATCTGTTGAATATTTACTGTGTCAAATATAATTATTTGTTTAAAAGATATGTCAATGGAAAAACTTCATCATGGTTGTTTTAAAACAAGTACTAATTATAAACTCACAGAAGCATAAGTATTTTAGTATAGATCACCAATAGTCTTTTTTAATCTGTGTACTTAGTGTTGCCATGTTTGTTCAGTTTTAGGGGGATCATCTCAAACTTTTTCAAACCTTTCATATGTGCTGCATATATGGTGGTTACAAAACTATTTCGAGCAACATAAGTAATAACCTATATACTTGTATTTTTAAAGGAGCCAGATTTTTCTGAAGATCAGGAAGAAAAGAAAAAAGATTCAAAAAAATCCAAAGCAAACTTGCTTGAAAGGCGGTCAACAAGGACACGAAAATGTATAAGTTACAGGTATGAAAATGTATGGAAATGTTTACGGTGAAAGAGTGCATTAAAATGTTTTTACTGTCAGATAGTATGACCCAGACATATGTTTCTGTCATCACAGTGATTGTTAGCAATTGTATATATATATTTTAACTTCTGTCTTGAGAATCATAACGTTTTAGAGGAGACATTGTGATCTTTTCCAAACATAAATCTGCTCGTGTCATCCTCTTCTGCTTAACGTAGTTTGTCAGATTTCTATAGTGCTTGGGATAAGGATTGATGCTTTTAACAAAGTCCTTAAGGCACTGCATAGACTTATTTCTGCTTACCTTTCCAGATCCATCTCATCCACATTTTCCCTTACTTTGCCTGCAGTCTCCTTCCAGTTTTATCTTGTTGACCTTCTCTGGATCCAGTCCCCCTCATTATATGCCCTCATAGCAACCAGTTGTTCTCCTTGAAAGCACTTATAATTTGTGATGTGTGTGGTTACAATGATTTATTTAACATTTCTCTCTCCCAAAAGACTGTTAGGCTGAAGGTAAGGGCCATGCCTATTTTACATGGCCTTGTGTTACCTACATATAGTGTAGTGCTGACAAATAGTAAGTGCTCCATAAATGCCTAGTGAAAGAATCAGTAAATATAATGTGGTTTACCTTTTGCCACCAAAGATACCAGAGAAAGATATTTTTCAATGGTGACTCGATTAGTAGCTAAGATAGACTAAAACCTTACCTTCTGATTGTTTGCTCATCTAGTATTCTTTCTACCAAATCACACTGTCTCACTCAAATAATGAATAAATTATATTTTAATTATTTTAGACCATTTTTTGGTTTGTGGCCTCTAAAATCTACTAGGACAACACCAAAATAGTTTTTTAAATTGAATAACTAGAAATGAAACACAAAGTGGATTATATAAAACTCTGAACTTTGAGCTTGCTTCTTTTTCTTAGTTTTTTAATTTTTTAAAATTTTCTCCCTACTCCTCCCTGACCTTGATTCTTATTTATAAACTTTCATCAGTGATTATGGAAGAATTCTGTGTGTTGAGTTTTCAGCTGTCATTATTGTTAAAACTTTATAAAATACAGTGGGAGCAGTAAGGATAAAGTCCCTTCTATATGGGAACAGTGCTTATTTTAGTCTTTAAGAAAATACTTTGAAAAATAAAATATATGAAGTCAAAGCTCATGAGAAGTGCAAATGTAATGTCAGTTCTGCTGTAACGTAATGTATATTCCTAAAAATTACTGTGCTGTGCAAAATCCATATAAAATCTATATGGATTATGGGAAATATGACGTTAGAGCTACAAACTTAATAGTGATGCATTAGAAAAAAAGACAGGAATTTAATAAAAATAGCAGTGTCATTTGACATGTGTTAAATGGTTAAGAAATACATAAATAATGTAGTAAATAAGGCATTTTACATTGAGAAAAGACCTGATGTTTGTTTCTGGAAGTGGAGGGTTATAGCTTATAAATTACGGTGTGGTGATAGAGGATTATCTGAAGTCAGACAGAAAGATGTACCATCACATGCAAATGGCTATAGTTTATAACACATGTGGTAAGCTGGTAGAAGTTATGTGCATTTTGTGTATTCCTATGCAACTTGGTTCAGTTAGGTGCCGTTTTCTGTATCTAGCTAGTGTTTCTCACAAATAAAATTACACATAAGCAAATATGAAATACACATTATACTTGAATTGTTTTATAATATATCAGTCACATTGGAACAAATTTGCATTTCAAAACAAGCATTGTGGGCTGGGCATGGTGGCTCACACCTGTAATCCTAGCACTCACTCTGGGAGGCCGAGGCAGGCAGGTCACTCAAGGTCAGGAGATCGAAACCAGCCTGAGCAAGAGCGAGACCCCGTCTCTACTAAAAATAGACAGAAATTAGCTGGACAACTAAAAATATACAGAAAAAAATTAGCCGGGCATGGTGGCGCATGCCTGTAGTACCAGCCACTTGGGAGGCTGAGGCAGAAGGATCGCTTGAGCCCAGGAGTTTGAGGTTGCTGTGAGCTAGGCTGACGCCACGGCACTCACTCTAGCCTAGGCAACAGAACAGGACTCTGTCTCAAAAGAAAAAAAGAAACAAAACAAGCATTGTGGCAGAACTGATGGTATTATCTTTCAGTCCTGATGAAATTGTGGTTATTAAAAGAAGCAGAGATTTGTTTTATTAAAATTTCATAACTACTATCATTTAATAATTGTTTATAATTGTGTGTCTTATTGCTTCTAACAAAGAGGGTGACATCAAAGTTGACTAGAGAGAGCACTGGATTATGGGTCAGAAGACTAAAATTAGTGTGCCACTTATTAGCCATATATATTTAAACGCTTCATTTCCCTTGGTCTTGGTTGCTTCATCTGTGATGGTGGATTAACACAAATGATCCCTTTCAGCTCTAAAATTATATAACAGTAACTTAGAAACTTAGGGTAAATTATGTTTTTTAGCCCAAGATGTATTATGTGATACATTTATCTATACTCTGCCTAGTTCCCAAAAGGATTTAAGGAAGGCATATTTTCTTAGTGTAAAGAGCAACTTTTTAAGCATAACACCTTAGACAGAGACAACAATGGAAAAGATATTTGATTAGCTAAAAATTTAAAAAGACTAATAAAACAGCATTTACAAAAGAAAATGTTTGCTTATAATAAAATTAGAATTAAAAAGGAATGGCCTATGAATTTTAAAAAATGCAATGAGTATAATGTTTTCATGATGGACATATAGTAGTGTTTCACATGATATCTGCAATGGTTATTGCAGAGATTAACATTGCTAAAGTCAAGAATAAAGCCTTTTTTGTTGGGTGGTCAATTACTTAAGCAAAAATAAGATTTCATTTATTTTGAAGACCAAAACTAAACAGGACAACTTTTTTGTTTGTGTAAAATTTGGTGGACAGGGGTTGTGGAGTGAGGCCTCACTGGAGATGTGATGGTACCTTTATTCATAATGGTAGCAGGGCAAGGTGTCAGTTTTCCTTTCTTAAAACTTGAAAAAAAAATATATGCAAAGGTAAAGGGGAAATATACTTTGGATAGAAATAATTACAACATATGACAAAGAGGTTAAAATCTTTACTACATAGAAATCTCTAACAAATCAGTAAGAAAAGATGAACACACTTGCTGAAAAAATGGGCAAAGGATGCAAACTGGTACTTTACAAAAGAACAGTAAATATGACCAATAAACATGAAAATAATATGTGGCCATATTCAGTTACCAAAATTAAAAGAACAAGAAGATAACTTTGTTTTTCCAAATTAGGAAAGAAACCTTAATGATGAAATTCACTTCATGGTTGTGTTATAAATTGTGCTACAACCCTTAGAAGAACAATTTGCATGCCCTTTAATAATATCGGGAACAGGCTGGGCGTGGTGGCTCACACCTGTAATCCTAGCACCCTGAGATCAGGAGTTCAAGAGCATCCTGAACCCTGAGCAAGAGTGAGGCCCTACCTCTATGAAAAATAGAAAAAATTAGCCGGGCGTGGTGGCATGCAGCTGTAGTCTCAGCTACTTGAGAGGCTGAGGAAGGAAGATCGTTTGAGCCCAGGAGTTTGAGGTTGCTGTGAGCTAGGCTGATGCCCTGGCACTCTAGCCCAGGTGACAGCAAGATTCTCTCTCTCCAAAAAATAATTATATACATATATATATATATATATATATATATATATATATATATTTGTGTTCACACACACACGTTTATATATCAGAAACAAATGTGTGGGCAAACAAAATCTCACATTGGAATTTGGGACTTCTAACCAAACAAGAGAAAAAGTACAGTTATAAGATTTTGAAGAAGGTAGCATTTAGATGAAATGTAAATGAAGCAAATGAATAGTTAGTAAAGGCTCAAAGCAAAGCAGGGCTCCAGTATATCAGATCTGGACTGCAGAACGGACACTGGGTCCGGTTTCCTTGGAAACAGTGAAGTTAAGGCAGATACATGAAGTGATGTGTCTAGAAATCTTTTATCCAGAGCTCTGCCTCTGGGGTGTAAATCAAGACTGCTTAGTTGTATTAAAAATGTCTTAGATCCTCCATGCAACAGTGTAATGTTTCATTCTTACTGAAATAATTTCAAATATCTGAAGTTTCTGATGGTTTCTGATTTTAGAAAATTAATTTCTCAGTGAGTAAGAAAGTAGTCATTCAGAGAAATAAGTTGTCATTGTCATGTCACTTTACAGCCACAACATGTCCTTTGGGGACAAATACTGATTTTTACTTTCTCCGAATTTATCATAGGGAAAAACCAATATACAGCTAAAAGAATGCTTTTCATAGCATAGCAATTGTGAAAAGTTGGAAGTAAATGGTTTTAACTAAATTATAATACATTGGTGAGATACCACACAACCATTAAAAAGTACATTATAGAAGAGTTCTTAACCTGAAACTTGTGAGTCCTCTGAAATTACATATTCTCAACACGGAAGGCAAAATATTTAGCTTTTAGTTCTCTTTTTTTTTTTCTTTAAAGAGACAGGGTCTCTTGCTGTGTTGCTCAAGCTAGACTCAAACTCTTAGACTCAAGCAATCCTATCACCTGAGCCACCTGAGTAGCTGGGATGATAGGCACAGGACTTTGCACCCAGTCTCTGGCTTTTATACTTGATGCTGTTGTTAATCCACTGTGGACTTTGTACTTTTAATCTCACTCTCTCCAATAGAATTTACTCTGGTGATAGAAATTTTGTGTTTCTTTGATGTCCAGTATGGTGGCTAGTAGCTATATGTGACTGTTGAGTACTTGAAATATGACTAGTTAGGAACAAAATTTTAAATTTCAACTAATTTAAATATAAATAGCCACACAGGGCTAGTAATTACCATTTTTAGCATAGTTTTAGACAAGTTACTTTATCCTTTTTATAACCTGAACCCTAAAGTAAAAGGAGTTTTATTTGTGAGGAAATCTTTTTTTTTTTTTTTTTTTTTTTGACAGAGTTTCACTCTGTTGCCCGGGCTAGAGTAGAGTGCCGTGGCGTCAGCCTAGCTCACAGCAACCTCAAACTCCTGGGCTCAAGCGATCCTTCTGCCTCAGCCTCCCAAGTGTCTGGGACTACAGGCATGCGCCACCATGCCCGGCTAATTTTTTCTATATATTTTTAGTTGGCCAATTAGTTTCTTTCTATTTATAGTAGAGACAGGGATCTCGCTCTAGCTCAGGCTGGTTTCGAACTCCTGACCTTGAGCGATCCGCCCGCCTTGGCCTCCCATATTTGTGAGGAAATCTTAAGAATCATTTAGTATTGGTCCTTTTCTTTAAGTTAGGGGAAACAGCTCTTTGAGAAGAAACACATTTGCCTAATTATAAAATTTTAACCATCTCTATGAATTTCAGTAATAATAATATAATTTCCAATAGCAATAATAATATAGTCCTAATAGTTAATATTGTTTGTGGAACCATAATTTTATTTGACTTACTTTGGCACATGATTTGTATAATAAGAGGTCAGCAAATTATGACCTGTCGGCCAAATCTAGCTCACTGCTAGTTTTTATATAGCCTGTGACCTAAAAATCGTTTTTACGTTTACAAATGGTTGAAAAAAGAATCAAAAGAAAAATAATATTCTGTGAAAATTATATGGTAATTACATATAATTCAGATTTCAATGTCTTTAAAGGTTTATTAGAACACAGCCATGTTCATTTACTCACATACTGTCTGTGGCTGCTTTTGCACTGCAACAGAAACTGTATAGTGTGAAAAGCCTAAAATATTTACTCTCTGGCCCTTCATAAAAATTTTTGCTGACACTGTCTTAGTCCATTTGGGCTGCTATAACAAAATAACCAGAAGCTGGACAGCTTATATACAATAGAACTTTATTTTTCATAGCTTTGGTGGTTAGGAAGTCCAAGATCAAGGGACTGACAGATTTTGTGTCTTGTTGAGGGCTTGCTTTCTGGTTCGTAGGTGGCACCTACCTGTGTTCTCAGATGATCTTTAAGAATCAAAAACAGACCAGAAACAGTGTCTCGGGCCTGTAATCCTAGAACTCTGGGAGGCTGAGGCAGGATGATTGCTTGAGCTTAGGAGTTCGAGACAAGCCTAAGCAAGAGTGAGACTCCGTCTCTACTGCCAGTAGAAAAATTATCTGGGTGTGGTGGCTCACGCCTGTAATCCTAGCACTCTGGGAGGCCCGAGGCGGGAGGATCACTCAAGGTCAGGAGTTCGAAACCAGCCTGAGCAAGAGCGAGACCCCGTCTGTACTAAAAATAGAAACAAATTAATCAGCCAACTAAAAAAAATATATATAAAAAAAAATTAGCCAGGCATGGTGGCACATGCTTGTAGTCCCAGCTATTCAGGAGGCTGAGGCAGAAGGATCGCTTGAGCCCAGAAGTGTGAGGTTGCTGTGAGCTAGGCTGACGCCATGGCACTCTAGCCCAGGCAGCAGAGTGAGACTCTTGGCTCAAAAAAAAAAAAAAAAGAAAGAAAGAAAGAAATTAATTGGCCAACTAAAATATACAGAAAAAATTAGCCGGGCATGGTGGCGCATGCCTGTAGTCCCAGCTACTCCGGAGGCTAAGGCAGAAGGATCGCTTGAGCCCAGGAGTTTGAGGTTGCTGTGAGCTAGGCTGACGCCACAGCACTCACTCTAGCCCGGGCAGCAGAGTGAGACTCTGTTCTAAAAAAAAAAAAAAAAAAAAGGAAATGGAACCCCTCTCTTCGCTCTCTTCCCCTTTTAAAAAAATATTTTAAAAAAAGAAATAAAATTATATAAAAAAATAAAAAACAGGACAGGCTATAATGTGATTATCGTGTATATTTTAGATTTGATGAGTTTGATGAAGCCATTGATGAAGCTATAGAAGATGATATCAAAGAGGCTGATGGAGGAGGTATGTATTTGTCATTCACTCTTCTTCATGTAACTCTGCCTAATTCATAAATTAGGGTAGTGATCACAATTTTTTATTTTCCTCCCCAATGTACATCACAATCACTAGTGATATTCATTGTCTCAGATCCAAAATAATCTTTGTATCAGATCCAGAATAATCTGTGGACACAGTGTTAGTGTATAGACTCAGATCTTACTAAGTATTTTTAATGTAGTTTTGCTTTATGATCTGTTATGAAACGTTGACGTTCCTCCATAGATTAAAAAATTTACTTTTGTTGTCTTTGGTACTACAAAGTCTCAAAATTATGGATAATCAGAATCTAAATGATTGCTTTAAATTAACCTATGAAAATCAATTTATTGATTTCATAGTCTTTACTAGGTGGCATTAAAATAATAGAAAAATTTGTGCTCACTTTGGCAGCACATATACTAAAATTGGAACGATACGGAGAAGATTAGCATGGCCCCTGTGCAAGGATGACACCCAAATTCATGAAGCGTTCCATATTTTAAAAAATAAAATAAAATAAAATAATAGAAAAATTTGAAAGCAATTTAATTAAAATACTATATAGTCAATGCTCTGATATGGAACAGTCTGCTTTGTACTTAGTTATAATGAAAACTCTGGAAAGGATTAAGTAGGCTGTTTGTAGAGGAACTGAAGAAGTCACAAGCTTTTCAAGAGATTGGTGCCTTGTTTATGTGTTTACTCCTCAATTCTCACTTTTTCTGTCCTGAAAACATAGTTTTTAAAAAAGTGGATTGACCTCTTTCTAAAGCCTTGTCCAAAAGATAGCTTTCAAGAAGAGATTCTTGAATGACTGCTTATGGGTACAGGGTTTCTTTTTGGGCTGATCAAAATGTTGTGGAATTAGTTAGTGGTGATGGTTGCACAACTTTGTAACTATACTAAAAATCTCTGAATTATACACTTTAGAAGGGTGAATATTATGGCGTATTAATTACATAAAAATTTTAGAGGTTCTGTACATAGTAAACTTCCATTCAATGGCATAAGCAAGTACTAAAACTCTTGGTGATGAGAGCTCTGCCAGCTGAAGTTGTGAGAAAACTGCATATTTGTAGGAAGAAAATAAATCTAATGAAGAAGCTGCTAAGCACGAATGTCTCTAAAAATTTAAAGGAAGCTTTTAATAAACAGTTATTCTTCCCGTACCCACCCCAAATTCAGGAGTTGGCCGAGGAAAAGATATCTCCACCATCACAGGTCATCGTGGGAAAGACATCTCTACTATTTTGGATGAAGAAAGAAAAGAAAATAAACGACCCCAGAGGGCAGCTGCTGCTCGAAGGAAGAAACGCCGGCGACTAAATGATCTGGACAGTGACAGCAACCTAGATGAAGAAGAGAGTGAGGATGAATTCAAGATCAGTGATGGGTGCGTTGTCTGTCACTAGACCCCAAGCCCTACATACCAGCTTAAATAGAGCTGGGCTAGCAGAGAGGCTTGGCCATGTTGTGATGAGGCTTTTGTTCTTCATGCACATAAACTTTCTCTGTTTACTTTCAGGATATTTAAAGCAGATTCAAGAATGCTAATTTTGGTCCTTCTTATTTTAAAACAGAACAGTAGACTCATGGTTATTTAATAATTCAAAATTACATTTAAATTTGAATAACTGCAATTGAACTTTCATTGTTGAGAGCCTTTTGTCTTCCTCTGTTCTGCTACTATGTCCATGAGGGGTTCCTAGTTGTGTGTGACAAATAAGTAATTAGATACTATCCTCTGGTGACTCACAGAGGTTTGGGTTGGGAAAAGTCATCCAGTATGGAAAATCAGGAAAGGCTTCTGTGCAGAGCAGGTATTGAAACAGTACTGCAGAGTTTCTCCTTTCAGGTTATTAGTTGAGGAAGCAAGCATATAAACCACAAAGTCATTCTTCATGACTGCTACTAAAATAGAGGTGAAGCATAAATTAGGGTACAGAGGAGCATTTGCTCCATCCAGGGAGGTCAGAGAAGCCTCACTGTAGAAGTAAACCTTGATCTAAAATTTGAAGGGTAGATATATGGGCATATTGGGACCATTTGGGATTAGAAGCAGGATGAGGGAAGAAAGCATTCCAGGTAGAGAAGTCACATGTCCAGGGTAGTAAGCCATACAGTGTTATGGAATATTTGGGAAACTCCTGGTGGCTCAGGATAGCAAGAATATGGGGCTGATACAGACTGTGCCCTGCTGGAGATGTGGCCAAAAGATAAAAGAGAACCAAGTTATGGAGTGTTTTATTTGTCATGCATAAGAATTTGTACGTTATCCTGAAAATGATGAAAAACCAAGGTTTTAAATACCAGACTAATGTGAAATTTATGCTTCAGAAAGATCATCCTAGCATGCATTTGGAGAATAAATTGGGGGAAATGAGACTAGAGATTAGAGAACTATTTGTAGAGTTGATTTTGTACTTTAGGTGAGATGAAAGCCTGAAAAGAGAAGAGAGATCAGGTTTGAGCAATTATCTTTTAAGAGGTAGACTCAGGAGGAATCAGTAATTGATTAGATGTGAGAAATGAAAAGGGAAATATTTGGATATTTATCCTAATAGCCTAGGTTTCAATACCAGGTTTCTAGTTTGAGTTACTCAATGGGTGATGGTACCAAGTATCAGGCTGGGGAAGAGAAGAGAGAAGTAGGTTGGGAAATAATGAGTTCACTTTTGGACATGTTGAATTTATCACATTTACTGCCATGTGAGTTGTATTTAACTCATGCTAGTTTTGAGCCCAGAGCCTCATGAAGCATATGTGTTAATAACTTACATGCCTCTTTACCTTGGGACCTGCATGAACTGTTTTTCAAGTTGCATATAACTCACAGAAAGCAATGAAGAATAACAGATTTTTCATTAAATTAAAAAGGATCATTTTGTTTTCGAAATTTTTATTCTATTTTTGTAATAAAACACTGTGGCCCCAAGGAAAAAAAAATATTTTTTCTAGTGTGGCAGTCAATGTGTTAAGGTACATGGAGTACATCCCAAGAGGTCAAAGCAATTTAGGTACAAAAATCCATATCAATTCATCTTTATTACCCCTCCCAAGAGAAGGATAGAAGGATTTCTCCATTTTATAAACAGGGTGTTTGATAGAATTATCCAGATATGTTGCACAATATGTTATTTAATGATTCCCTGGACTCAATAGAATTTGAACTCAGAACTCAAAAAAGGGTTCACTATTCAAAGTATACCATCATAATTTCTCTGGTTTATCTTGGACAGATCTCAAGATGAGTTTGTTGTATCTGATGAAAACCCAGATGAAAGTGAAGAAGATCCACCATCTAATGATGATAGCGATACTGATTTCTGTAGCCGTAGACTGAGGCGACACCCCTCTCGGCCAATGAGGCAAAGCAGGCGTTTGCGGAGGAAGACTCCGAAGAAAAAGTACTCTGATGACGATGAAGAGGAGGAATCTGAGGAGAATAGTAGAGACTCTGGTAAAAATAACTTGTATCCATACACCAACGCAAGAAATTATTACGACTTCTGAAATCAAGTTCTTAAAATTCCATTCATAGGACTCCCTAGTCCTGGCGCGGTGGCTCACGCCTGTAATCCTAGCACTCTGGGAAGACCAGGCCGGTGGATTGTTTGAGCTCAGGAGTTCAAGAGCAGCCTGAGCAAGAGCAAGACCCCATCTCTGCTAAAAATAGAAAGAAATTAATTGGACAACTAAAAAATATATATATATGTGTGTGTGTATATATATATACACACACACATATATATATATATAGAAAAAATTAGCCGGGCATGGTGGCGCATGCCTGTAGTCCCAGCTACTTGGGAGGCTGAGGCAGGAGGATCGCTTGAGTCCAGGAGTTTGAGGTTGCTGTGAGCTAGGCTGACGCCATGGCACTTTAGCCTGGTCAACAGTGAGACTCTGTCTCAAAAAAAAAACCAAAGACTCACTATTAACTGAATTTTTCATATAAAGCACATCTGAGAAACATATGTACAGATCAGTATGTTAATTTTTTTTTTTTTTTTTTTTTTGAGACAGAGTCTCGCTCTGTTGCCCGGGCTAGAATGAGTGCCGTGGCGTCAGGCTAGCTCACAGCAACCTCAAACTCCTGGGCTCAAGCTATCCTTCTGCCTCAGCCTCCCGAGTAGCTGGGACTACAGGCATGTGCCACCATGCCCAGCAAATTTTTCTATATATTTTTAGTTGGCCAATTAATTTCTTTCTATTTATAGTAGAGATGAGGTCTCGCTCTTGCTCAGGCTGGTTTCGAACTCCTGGCCTTGAGCTATCCGCCGGCCTCGGCCTCCCAGAGTGCTAGGATTACGGGCGTGAGCCACCGCACTGGGCCCAGTATGTTAACTTGTTGCTGTGTTCATTTAGTATTGTGATGAGTCCTTTTAATACCAAGGGCTTCCGTGCCTAACCTTTATCTTCATAAGTGTTTCTTGGGAATCATTCTCAGTAAGCTGAGGACATTTTCCTCAGATGCCCAGCTATCAGAAAGGGAAGAATATCAATTACCTCTCCTATTTTGACCATAATCAGTGATTCAGTAGCTTTTACAAATTAGCAGTGGTTGATGTTATTAGAGCTTGAGCTTATCTCTGTTTACTCACTAAATACTGAGAGGCACAACAGCTAAAAGAAAAGATATGAATGCTTTATGTAATTGGCAAATTGGTAGCTGTCATTTTAATGGAGAAGGGCCACAGATATGAGAATTGTGTCCCTGACTCTGGCTATTCTTGTGGGGTTTGGGGGTTTTTTTTGTTTTTGTTTTTCTTTTCTTTTGACACTGAGTCTTGCTCTGTCACCTGGGCTGGAGTGCAGTGGTGCCATCACAACTCACTGTAGCCTCAAACTCCTGGGCTCAAGTGATACTTCCGCCTCAGCTTCCTGAGCAGTTAGGAAGATAGGCATATGCAACCACACATGGCTAATTTTTAATTTTTTGTTTTTGTAGAGACTCACTGTGTTGCCCAGGTGGTCTCAAACTCCTGGCCTCAAGTGATCCTCCTGCCTCGGCCTCCCAAACTGCTGGGCTTACGGACATAAGCCACCAAGCCTGGCTCTTTTTTGTTTTAATATCTTTTTTTCTAAACCTTTGAAATAAGTGGTGATATCATGCTCCTTTATCAGTGATCATTTCCTAAGAACAAGGACATTTCTTACATAACCACAGTGCAATTATCAAAGACAAATTTTAACATTGATATAATGCTATTATCTAATTAACATTACACATTCAAATTTCATCAGCTATCTAAATATTGTCCTTCATATTTTTTTTTTCCTAGCCCAAGATCCAGTCTAGGATTATACATTGCATTTATTCTGTCTCTTTAGTCTTTTTAAATCTGGAATGCTCCTCATATTTTGTTTTTATTGACCTTGACTATTGATCTTGATATTTTTAAAGAATACATAGCTAGTTATTTTGTAAAGTGTCCCTCAATTTTGTTTTTCTGTTTCCTAGTAATTAAATTTCAGGATATGCTTTGCTATTTTTTTTCTTGTAATTAGTAAGTTATTTGTGGCAATTTGAGACTTTGTAAATATCTCAGTCCTTATAAGATATTTCATCTACTGGTTTTAGTATCTCTAGTATCTATTGATGATTTTCTAACTCCATCATTCCTCTTATATGTTTATAGTTCTGTAAGGAAGAACTTTCCCTTCTTCTCTATGTGTGTATTTGTTTATATCAGTGTGTCCTATGGATTCTTATTTTAGTCAGTGGATATACTGCATTACCATCACTATTTAGATTTGATTTGGCCAGTGGGAATCCTTTAAACCTGTTGGCTAGCTATTTTGAAATATTTGAAACCCATTAGAGAACAAGAAGCTTGAATGTGATAGTTCAGTAGAATTTGTTAGCACTCTGAAAAATAACTAACATAATGCCTTAGTATCACTCTGGTTTATCGATCAGAGATGACAAAAATAATGCTATTTGGCAATGCTTTGAGAGTTTAAGTAGCTCTGTATGCTTTATTTAGCAGGTTTTTATTCCACATGGAGAAAAGCCAAAAATATAACTCCAATTCTGTACTTTTTTGGAATAGGTTTGTGAGTTTTCTTTGGTCGAATGGTTTAACCTCTGCAGTACATTATGAGTATAGCCACAGGTAGGACCAGCAGATTATCAGGAGACAGATTCTGGTAACTATCCACTAAGAAGAGAAGTTGTGGCAGCTGTGTACCTCACCAGGTCAAATTCAATAAGGATTATTTTTTAAAAAGTCTTAAACATTTCCTGATCTTTACTGCTAATAGTATACATTTGTGAGGTTTGGCATTAAAGACTCCCATAGATTGACTCATTATTAAAGAAAAAAATTAGACTTACATAAATTATTATTCATTTAATTTTTCTGACCAAACTTTGCTTAGTAGTTTTACATTTTTATAACCTAAGCTAGCCACATTTCTACTTACTGGACTTAAATATTATACTTGGTTTCCTTTTCTTTCCCTTTTTTTTAATAGAAAGTGACTTCAGTGATGATTTTAGTGATGATTTTGTAGAAACTCGTCGAAGGCGGTCAAGGAGAAACCAAAAAAGACAGATTAACTACAAAGAAGATTCAGAAAGTGACGGCTCCCAGAAGAGTTTACGACGTGGTAAAGAAATAAGACGAGTTCACAAGCGCAGACTTTCCAGCTCAGAGAGTGAAGGTAAGGAATAGATGTCCTATGATGTTACAAAGTGAACTCCATATTGTGATTCTGTTCCGTTTCTTTAAAATTCATATTTTGGTATAAAACCCATAATTTTGTGCCTGGTCACTAATTATAGTTTCATTAAATAATTCTTGATTAAAAGGCTGATTTTTAAGATTTCCATGGCTATAATTAAGTTTTTCATTGAAAGTAGAAGAGTCTCAGAAAATTGTGACCTGATCAAGATTTACTCTCCTTTTTCCTTTTCCCTCCCTATTATTCATGGCCCTCATTTTAAAATAACTTCCAGTGCCCTGAGTAGCTGAATAGTTTCAACCAAAATGCCTGCTGTCTCTCAGCCTTAACTGTGAGTTTTAGTTGGTAACTGTTTTATTTTTTAATAGCTTTAGCTGTGGCCCCATACTGGAAGTGCAGGAAAAGCTCTAATATATAAATTTGTGATTTGATTTTGATTTTTAGATATGGGTTCTCACTATGTTGTCCATGCTTGGAGTGTAGTGTCTATTCACAGGTGTGATAATAGCGCACTATAGTCTTGAACTCCTCGCCTCAAGCAATCCTCCTGCCTCAACCTCCCCAGTAGCTGGAATATAGGCATCCAGCCTCCATTTAATCTTTGTAGTTATTTTAGAGCTCTGTCCAAACTCATTTTAAATGACCCCAGCCTTCACCTTTCCACCTTTCTTTTTTGTATATTTAATTCACCATTGTTTATGGTCTGTTTTGAAGATTGGTGGCTTTCATAGATTAAATTTGTATAGAGTTTGAGCCCAAGCCAGGAGAGAAAGGAGAAAAAATGTTTGGATGTGGGAGGCTAAAGAAGGGAGGTGAACATCTTTTTGAGTGTGTATTTATCTTCATATGGCATAAAGACAAACATATTTATTAATTTAACCATTAAATACAAATATTTATTGAAGTAGGCCCTATCCTAAGCACTGGAATAAAATAGTGAACAAAATAGCCCTTATGTAGTAACTCTTATTTCAGTTGGAGGGAAAAAGACAATAAATAAGATAAATAAATGCTTATAAATCAAGAAGAATATGTGGAATTTCAGATATTAACTAAAGGAAGTTCTCACTAAGAAGGCAACATTTGAGTGGAAGACTTAAGGAAACAACGTATAGGAGTCATGCAGTTATCTAAAAGAAGGGAGATACAGGCAGATGCAACAACAAATGTGAAGGCCTTGAGGCAAGGCCTCTCTCATGATCAGGGAACAGAAGGGATTCCAGAGTTGTTGGAGCAGAATGAGTGAGGGGAAGAGTAACAAGATGAAGGAGAGAGATCAGCAGGAACCAGATTAGATAGAGCAACAGCAAACTACAGCCCACCTGTTTATATAAGTAACCTTTTTGCAAAGCACGTTTTATTGGAAGACCACCAGGCCTATTTGTTTATAAACTGTTTGTGCCCACTTTCACAAAAAGTTAAGTAGTTGTGACAGAGACTTTAGGGTCTGCCCTTTACAGAAAAAATTTGCTAACCTCCAATGAAAAAGTGCTGTCCAGCTGAACTTTCTGCAGTGATGGAAATTTTCTGTATCTGTGCTGATCAGTACTAGCCACTAACCTCATGTCCCTATTGAGTACTTGAAATGTAGCTCGTATACTGAACTGAATTTTTAATTTTAATTAATCTTAATTTAAATTCAAAATAACTTGCAAGTAACTAGTGTCTGCCATATTGGATAGCACAGAGTAGGTCATGTGTATACTTTGGGTTTTGTTCTGTGTGAGTTGAGAAACAACTGGAGTACTTTGAGCAAAGGAGTGATGTGATCTGACTTAGTTTTTAATTTGCTATGGTGGTTGTGTTTTGAATAGATTGAAGGGATCAAAGGCAGAAGATAGGAGACCAGTTGGGCAGTTATTGAAATAGTCCAGGTGAGATATGAGGGTGGGAGGGATTAGGACAGTAGCAGTAAACGGATGAAAAGCAGTCAAATTATGGATATGTTTGAAAGGTAGACCCAAAGGATGTACTGTTGGGTTAGATGAGAGAAAGAAAGTAATCAAGGGTAACTGAGCAATTGGAAGAACAGTTGCCAAAACCTAAGATGGTGGAGACCACAGTGCTACAGATTTAAGGAGGTGGTTTAGGAGCTCAGTTTGGGGCACATTAGATATGTAAATAGTTTTTATACTGTATTGCTTAGGGAATAATGACAAGGAAAAAATGTACATGTTCAGTTGAGATACAGCCATCCATTTTTATTTTGTATGTATATTTTCCCTGGGTGGTTGGTTGAATCCTGGGTACAGAGGGCTGACGGTATAGCCAAAAAAAGTGAAGACATTTAAGACTACCAAGGGCATTTAATAACATAAGATGAAAGTTGGCACAGTGTTTCAGATGTACAGAGTTGGGTGCCCAATTTTAATTTTTCCTTGTCAGTATCTTACATGATTCCCTAATTTGAGGACTAGTGGCAAGGAGTTTCTTGGTTTGTGACCAAACTGTCTTCAATTCAAGGATCATCAGTTTTCCTCCCCAGGAAATCTACTGTTGCCTGAAATTATAGGTAAAGTACAGTATGAATCATATTCATATTGGGACTGAGATGAGAGAAATCACGCCAATTATTGAAGGGGAATGTTTATGTACAAGCAAGTCTGAGAGTAGGAGAGTAGGACATGGGGTGAATATGGGGAGGAAAGGGAGAATTACTTAAATCCATTATGGTTAACTGTGTCAATGGCTTAAATGTGCTGTTTATTCTAGAGAGCTATATGTCCAAGAACTCTGAAGATGATGAGCTAGCTAAAGAATCAAAGCGATCAATTCGAAAGCGGGGCCGAAGTACAGATGAATATTCAGAAGCAGATGAGGAGGAGGAAGACGAAGAAGGCAAACCATCCCGCAAACGGCTACACCGGCTTGAGACAGACGAGGAAGAGAGTTGTGACAATGCTCATGGAGATGCAGATCAGCCTGCCCGTGACAGCCAGCCCAGGGTCCTGCCCTCAGAACAAGAGAGCACCAAGAAGCCCTACCGGATAGAAAGTGATGATGAAGAGGACTTTGAAAATGTAGGCAAAGTGGGGAGCCCATTGGACTATAGCTTAGTGGACTTACCTTCCACCAATGGACAGAGTCCCGGCAAAGCCATTGAGAACTTGATTGGCAAGCCAACTGAGAAGCCTCAGACCCCCAAGGACAACAGCACAGCCAGTGCAAGCCTGGCCCCCAATGGAACAAGTGGTGGGCAGGAGGCAGGGGCACCAGAAGAGGAGGAAGATGAGCTTTTGAGAGTGACTGACCTTGTTGATTATGTCTGTAACAGTGAACAGTTATAAGACTTTTTTTCCATTTTTGTGCTAATTTATTCCACGGTAGCTCTCACACCAGCGGGCCAGTTATTAAAAGCTGTTTAATTTTTCCTAGAAAACTCCACTACAGAATGACTTTTTAGAAGAAAAATTTCAACAAACCCTGAAGTCTTTCTGTGAAGTGACCAGTTTTGAACTTTGAAGATAAATAATTGCTGTAAATTCCTTTTGATTTTCTTTTTCCAAGTTCATGGTCCTTGGTAATTTCATTCATGGAAAAAAAAATCTTATTATAATAACAACAAAGATTTGTATATTTTTGACTTTATATTTCCTGAGCTCTCCTGACTTTGTGAAAAAGGGTGGATAAGAATGCATTCCAAATCTGTGAGGGCCCAAAACAGAATTTAGGGGTGGGAGAAAGCACTTGTGCTTTAGCTTTTTCATATTAAATATATATTATATTTAAACATTCATGGCATAGATGATGATTAACAGACTGTTTAAAAGTTCAAGTCTGTACTGTTACAGTTTGAGAATTGTAGATAACATCATACATAAGTCGTTTAGTAACAGCTTTCGTGAAATCAACTTGTTTACTACTGGAGATAACCACACTTAATAAAGAAGAGATCGTGAAAGTACCATCATAAAAACCTTTAACCTAAGTTTCTGTTATAGCAGAATTTCTTGTTTAAAAAAATAAAATCATCTGAAAAGCATTTGTACAGTAAAATGTATAATGAAGCTTTGACAACCAGACTGTGCTAGCAACAAATTTCTTAAATAGCTTTATGCAGTGGTGATAAGGTGGCCTCTAATATACTATATCTGATGGAGAGTTATTAATGAAATGAGTGTGGTCTTTCTTAAGGCCTAGGTGGAATGTAAACTTTGCCAGTAGTGTAACTCTTGTCTTCTGGCCACTTGATGTTTAAATATTTGAAATATCATTTTGAAAGAAACACATCTATATATAACATACATGAAGAGATGCTAAGCTGAAAGCAGTATTTTAGCACATTTGAAGACGGGGAAGGGATTTTCAGGTGAATTTTAACTGGTCTATTCTTGCCCTTAGTATCTACTTCAAATTGAAGTCTACAAACAAAGCAGTTCCTTTGGGAGGTTTTTAGTTTGAGTTTGTTTGTGTGTGTGTATGTGTGTGTGTGAGAGAGAGAGAGAAAGAGAGAATTTCCTATCTGCCTGGATGTTATTAGCAGGGTTTGAATGTAGTTTTGGCCTTTGGCCATTAGGCTTCTATTAAAATTCATTAATAGTCACACAACCAACATAGAGTTGAATGAGAACTGCCGATATACTTAATAGGCATGACATCCATTTCAAACATCTCAACACTTTAAAGAAAGATATGCCCTTTGTTTCCAGAAAAAGGGATTTGTAACTAAATATCTAACATGTATTGACACTAAAATATGAACTTTTATTTAGTTTTTGTTATAGCTGTAAAATTTCAGGCAGAGCCATAACATTGTACAGAGTGTAGCATTTGTGATTAAACCTTACCTGTCAAATTCTGAAACTTTCAACCATTACTTCTGTGAATACTTTTGCCCTGGGATTTGGGTTTTTCTGTTCCAATGTTGTGTCTGTTGCCGGCAATGGGCACACCATATCTGCTGCTGGCCCAAGGAACTTCATTAATTTTTCTTTCCGGATTAAGTATTATATGTGGTAGTCAGTATATAGTAAAGCACTTCTCTTTTTTGTTATTAAAAAGCTGGCATTAGACTTGCATCTTAAATACCTCTCTAGGAACGTTATAGTCCTTTTCCTTCCTCAACAGGTGTTGCCCTTAAGTCTCATCTTTTGGCCTTGGAAGTTTATAGCTGTTGTTTTTCAGTTGCTGTTGGTTCTTTTGTTTCACTTTAGTTCTGTAGTACCTGCCCATTAATATTTTTGCTTTGATTCTAGCAATGTATATGTATCTGTATAAAAAATAAAATAATGAAAGCAGCCTAATAATAGGATGCATCAATAGCATGTGGTTCCAAACAAGTTGTGATTTTTATTTTGAGACAATGTTCCACTGGAAGGGAGGGAAGGGCTTTCATTCACAGAGAGTTAAAGTAGGGCTTTGGAAGGAGCCACATTCGCTTACAGAAACTCCTTTCTGGCTAGGTTTGTTTTATTTATTTGAAAGTCAGCTAAGAATTTTAACCATTTTAAGTATCTAAAACAGGCAGGCAATAGAGAAGGATTCCTACTAGTGCAAGGTAAGTGGTTCGAATGTACAGGTTGTCTTCCTGCCACCCATTTTCCCTCTACCATTTTACTTCTGCAGCTGGGTAAAGCCACTATCATGTAGAAACTCTCCCATGTGCCCTGTCTCTACCTCTGGACGTACCAGCTTCTTCCACCTAGTAGTTCTACTCCTCAGTTAAGCCAAGTGATCAGAAGTAGTATTAAATGAGATAATTTATTTTAACAGGATGCCTAATGTGAAATAAGGAATTTTTTTTACTCTTCTGCTATAGAAAGCCGAGGGTAATTTTTATTGTAGTAAAGACTGAGTATTCCATTTAGCAAATGTCCTACTGACATGGGTTATGATACCACTTTTGCTGCCTGATATTTACCAAACTTGAATAAGTGTTTGTCAACTTGATAGTGAGTGTATTCCTTCTCACCTTATATTTTGATTAAACCAATTAACTATCGGTCATCTACCAAGAATGTAATCCAAGCAGCTGATGAATATAAATTATTTTGCAGATAGATTGATGATAGGTGATTAAATTTTGAACAGTTCAAAAACAATTATGCTGCTGGGTGTTTAGATTCAGTCCCTCAAAGAACCTATGTTCACTGGATATTCACTCTGAATATACCTTGAAGTGGGGAATAAAAAAACCAAAATATGGAAAAAAACAAATGTTCTGTATCCAAAGATACAATACAGTCATTAGGAACTGGAGAAAGTATAGGAAAACAGTAACTGATTTAGAGTTTAGGCCATCTTGGATCCTTGTTAGAGAAGTAACGCATGGATTTAGATTCACAATAGCTACTATATAATAGAGCCCTTTAATAATTTAAACCCTTTTTTTAAAAATACAAGTTGGACTCCCTAGTCTACAGCAAATGTATTAAGGGGAGATGTAGCTTAGCATTCAGTATATTTTGAAATCTCTGTAAAGGTTTGAAAACTAGCCAAATTTTCACAAAGCAAAAGCTTTGAATAGAAATATATGTGAAAAGGACTCAGACTGATAATATACATTTTGATTTTGTACGTTTGTGCTGATGAAATGGTGTTTAGTGTAAAACATTTTCCATTGTTGGCACATTAATGCAAAATGATGGCAGAGATATCTTCAAGAATACAAATGATACATTGAGGTTGGGTTTCCTTGACATCCTTTTTCAAAATGCTCAAAGTTGCAGATTCAGAAGATAAAGGTGAGTTTCATTTAGAATAAATCCATGTCTACTGGTAATTTATTTTTTTAATTGACCTGCCAAAGAACCAAGAACTTCAAATGCTAACGAATTTGTTGAAAAAATGATTTTTAAATCAATTAATTTTAAAAGGATTTTACACACTGTCCAATTTTCACTTTTTGCTTGATAAAACCCATCCCATAATATATATTTGAGCAAAGTACATATATTAAGAAAAATATGGCCGGGCGCGGTGGCTCAAGCCTGTAATCCTAGCACTCTGGGAGGCCGAAGAGGGTGGATCGCTCAAGGTCAGGAGTTCGAAACCAGCCTGAGCAAGAGCGAGACCCCGTCTCTACTAAAAATAGAAACAAATTAATTGGCCAACTAAAAATATATAGAGAAAAAAATTAGCCGGGCATGGTGGCGCATGCCTGTAGTCCCAGCTACTCGGGAGGCTGA
>CAUYRT010049598.1:0-11108 GCA_963574885.1 Lepilemur ruficaudatus
GGGGTAGGTACCACTGTTACCCTCATTTGACACAATAAGGTTAAGTAACTTGCACAGGTCACACCAATAGAGAAAGTAGAGGGAAGATTTGAACTTTGGTTGTCTGGATCCCAGAGTCCATGTTTTTAATCACTATGACTGCAGTGGCTTGAGACAGACGTTCTTTTCCCATTATCAGAGAGAGATCTTGCCTTATAAGTCAGAAGATAGGAGTTTGAGTCCCCATTCTGTCATGAATTGGCTGTGAGGGTGAGCACAACATTAGACATCTTTCACTCTCACCTTTCTTAGTGGTAAGCTCCATGCGGTCCTTCAGGGACCTGGGATAAGGAAGGCTCTGATGTCTTCTTAACAGTCCCAATGCTGCTCACATCGATCGTCCCTTGATGCAAGGTGGCTGGGAAATGCAGCACTTCCCTGAAGGCTGCCTCCAGCTTGACACACAGGCATGTATTTTTGGTGGACAGCCAGCCCTCTGTGCCTCATTACTCAACGTGGCTTATGTTTTCAGGACTCCGAGTGTGCACTGCCACATTATACACTTAGGCCTGTGCTCTCAGATGTTTGCCTGCCTGACCTCTAGGTCCCTCTCATCCCATAAGCAGTCACTGACCACCTGAATGCCATTGATTGCCACATAACTCCTCAGTTTTTTAAAATATGATCTATGAATCAAGAAAAACTTTCCCCTTCATGGGTGCCAAAACCCAAGGAGGAAATGAAGCATGCCCAGAATTTCAAGTTATAGTCAACACATTTAAGCATCTATTTGCAGTGTGAATATTTACACATTTACTAATAAGCCAAACAGTTTGGGTAGGAGTTGTTGCAACCCATTTGATATGGAATACACGACTTAAAGTTTTACAGTATTTCTGCAGTTATATTGGCAGGTACTGTTTCCCTGAAATAGATATTTGAAGGGAAGATAGTGGACTAATTCCTCAATTATCCAGATAATATATTTGCTTTAGTAGAATGGGAATGGGCCTTGATGCTCATGGTATTTGCAGAAGAGAGTGCTCATCCATTAGCACAGGTGCAATCCAGGCATTGCTGATTCATCTGCTGGCCAGAGAGAGAGCTCCTCACTAGCCAGTTTAGAAAAGCAATGCTTATGAACAAACCCAAACTTTGCTATCTTCTCTTTCGCTCACAGACAGGTAAGGTAAACCCAGGCAGAAAGAAAATTTGCCTCAATCTTGGATTAAATACAGAGGTCTGCTTGCACTTTCAAAGGTTGAATTGGAAGTCTACAAGAGGAGGAGACTTGATTCAGAACAGCTCATCTCTGGCTGGTTTGTATGTGAGTGGGGGCAAGGGGGAGGGGGAATCTCTCACCACTAAGATGACCACGGTTTGCACAGAGGTGTCAGCTGAAACACAGAGGTTCTCCTTACTACCATTGTGGAAGATGTATGAAAAAACCCAGCCTAGGCTACTGAAAATAGACTGTGGGTACTTATTTGGACATTATGTGTCCTAACATCCTACAAATTATTTTGTCATTTGTTTTTTTGCACAGCAAGATGACTGACAAAAAGAATTTAATTGCAAGCAATCGCATTGCATATCAAAACATATTTAAAAAGTTTAGCATGAAGGCTTATTCCACAGTTTACAGGTATGGTATTAGCTTTGCTACATCCCTCCATAATTCAAACACAAATCAAGAGATAATGGGGTTTCTTTAAAATCCTTGGCCAAGTTTTTTGTTAACCATTATTCAGGTATTTTGGTGTCACTAATGCATTTTTGGGATGACCTGTTTTCTATCAAGAAGATATTTCTTCTATTTCATTCCCTTATAAAATAAACTACCAATGCAAAATCAAAAGCTAGCAAGATGTGTAAAAGGAAAGGTGTATTTCACCTGTCAGATTCAGAAGCATCTGCCTTGCCTGGTGTACGTGGCATTAATTTCCTGCTGGTTTTCTATTGGAATGTACTCCTGAGTCATTTGAAATTGGACATCAAGTCATGTTTCTTTAATCAACTCTAGGAAACAGTGAAAGAAAGGAGTTGTAGAGAGGTTTATTTTTATGAAAATTTCTAAAATCAACAAAGCCTTGGAAAACAAGTATGTTCAACATTGGGTCATGAATCTCAGATTTTAGTCTCAAAAAGCATCTGTTCCCTGCCATCCCATGTCAGTAAAATATCTTCCTCCCTGTATTAGTTATCTCTTGCTGTGTAACAAATTACCCCATGCTTTAGCAGGTTAAAAGAACACACATGTATTATCTCAGAATTTCTGTGGGTCAGGAATTCAGACACATCTTACCTGGCCCATGGTCTTTCACAGGCTACAATGAAGGTATCAAACAGGGCCTCAGTCATCTCCAGGAGTGGCTGGAGGAGGGCTAGCTTCCACCCTCATGCACATGGTTACTGATAGGACTCAGTTTCTCATGGTCTTTGGCCAGAGGGAGCCCTCTGTTCCTTGCCATGTAGGCTTCTCCATAGGGCAGCTCACAGGATGGCGACCAGCTTTATCAGAGGAAGGAAGTGAATAGAGTCAAAAAGAGGGAGTGTGAGCAAGACAAAATCCACAGTCTTTTGTGATCTGATCTTGGTGATATCCCATGACTGTTGCCATCTCCTATTTGTTAGAAGCAAGTGGCTTGCTCTGTCCCACACTCAAGGGGAGGGGACTGTGGAGGCTGCATGTTCCGGGAGACTGTATCATTGAAGGCCATTTCAGAAGCTACCTGCCTTACTCCTCTCCACGCACACGTACCTGCCCGGTCCTGTTTGCCCTGATAGTGACCGCTCCTCTGCACTCTCTGGTGTGTTTCCCTGGGCCATTACTTCTCCAGATTTCCTTAACTTTGCTTTTAGTTTCTCTCCTCTCATGTCAATTCAAAATAATACGTAGTTTCATCTTCTAAACTGTGACTCTCTCCTGCTCAGGAACTTTCCCATTCCTCAAAACAAGTACTGAGGAACGCCACGTCCGGGATGGATCAACCTTTCCTGCCCTTTGCTCTACAGACTGGACTCTCACTATTCCTGTACCCCACACTCAGGTTCCTTTGCCTCTCTGTTAGTGCCCACCGTCCCCTTAGCTAACAATGCCTTCCTCCCTCTCTCCAGCTGCAAAAGTTCTGGAAAAACCGCAAAAGCTTCTCTGTGAACTGCCAAGATGGAAATGGGCTCATTTCTGAACCCTCATAGCATTGTACATCCATTGAGTGACTATTGCATTCTTCCTCCTCTGTAACCACCCATGGGTCTGAAGCATCCCAACTCCCCACCCTGCCTGCTGGAACAGAGGAAGGGTCTGAGAGCAGGGATTGTGGCTTTCTCCTCTTTTACAGCCCAGGGAAGGTAGTGGAGCCCCTTACATATGGCAGGCGTTCAGTAAGGTCTGGAAGGTCAGGGAGTGTGGTGCTTCCCCAGATTCCTTCACTACATCTAGGAAGACAGGGCAGATATTGTTATTTTCATTTTATAGATGAGACAGCTGAGGCCCAGAAAGTTTACCCACTTGCCTGAGATGGACGATGGCAAAGCCATGATTAAATTCCCAAGTCGTGAGGTCTCACCCAATCCCCCAACACTCTGCCTACAAGACAGAAGTGACTGATTTGGGGTTCTGCATATGTCTTTTTTTTCTTTTAAATGTAAAACCACCTAAATTGACCTGATTTTTAATAGAACAATTTAGAGTTACTTGACAACCCCTGCCTTGTAATAAGTGTCCTTCTCTTTGATGTCTTTTTTAAAAACTATTCCAAGGGAGAGGGAGTCGGACAGGGATTTTTTTTAAAAAAGAAGAGCTTCAGAGGCAGGAAGAGGACCTGGGTCTGCAATTTCTTGTTCTTCTGTGAATTAACCTTTTCAACTTACCAAAAACACAGCATCAGGAAGCATCATGTTTTTAAGTATCGGCGTGTCCCTTCCTGTCCCCTGATTCACTTCTGATTGTGTGATGAAGTGATCATGCAGCTTGTAGCCTGTACGGGTCAAAAGGGTTCTAATGACCCAGGACATCTTTGCCAAAGCTGTGGCTGCAACCACAGCATTCCTGTCGGCAAAGTGGTGTGTGTGTTTGTGTGTGTGTTTGTGTGTGTAAGTAGGAGGAGCCACTTAAAAGGGAGACTCAGGTGCAAGGGATAATTATTTCTCAAAACCCACCATCCAGACCTCTGCAGACAATATTCTGAACTCAGAATTGCTTTCAGCCAAGTCGTGTTTGCACCTGGGAACCGTGAGAAGTATGGAAAGCTTCATAAAGGGGATGAAATCTGACCACGCCAGGAAGTGACTTACAGCCCCGGAGGCTCAGATGTATTGACATAAGGTAGTGAAGTAGGAAAGAATTATGGTTTTCAAAAAGAAGTCGGATCTTGGTTTTTCTTTTATCTCAGTATGATGTGTGTGTCCTAGAACAAAATCCTCTAACCACAGTGCAAAAGTGACATTCATGCACCAGAAGTGGTCTGAATCCCTTGCTTTTGTGGGTTTGTTACAGAGGAAAGTCAGAATTTCCTGTACGACTTGTTCATCGTGTGTCAGTATTGTGGTTTCCAAATGCTGTGTGATCCTGACTTTCCAAGTTCCAGGTGGGCTATGACGGCAGCAGGCATAAGCACAGAAAGAAGTAGCTAGAGCCAGTGGGTTACTTGGGGACTGGGGCTGTGACTGCCCAATTCATATTAGTACATTTCTTTGTGCACAAATTGTCAAAAATCATTATCCTCCAGCATTTTTTCACTTGGTTCTCCTTTACGAACATTTCTTGTTCCTCCACGTGAAGTAGGGATCTGATGTCCAGTAGTAGGTGATTATCCAAAAAGCTGACCCTAAGCTGCATTGCTGGTATGGGAACTGTTTTGGAGGAGCCATGATCACTGGAAAACTTGATATAATTTTGAAAAGTTGGTGGACCATTCACCTTAGCGGTGAGAGAGTTCCACTCCGTATGAAAAGTATTTTCGGAATGCAATGTTTTGCCTGACATACCGCTTCAGCGTCAATCTCAGGAGGATCTTGGGTTTAGCAAAAGCAACCTTCATCATTTCCCAGCTTGTGACTTCATAATAAATGAGACCACTGAACTTCACCTTTTAAGCCAGGCCCCATACCATTAACTTCTGTCATCGTTCTTCTCATGTGCCCCTGGGTGAACCAGGCCAATTTGGTTTTCCCCTCTCAGTTAACTTCTTTCCCTTTCCTTCACCCCAAACCAGTGTTAGAGTGATAGCTTGAAATATCCTGAATGGGTGGCATATGATGACTTTTGATGCCAGTCCCTTGATCCCACCAGATGTTTTCCTGTTCTGCTTGACTGGCTGTGGAGGGGTGAAAAAGCCAGTGGAATAAATATATTTCTATCTGCAAAACCTACCACTAGCCTTGAATTAACATGAAGACGCAAATGGAAAACAAGGTAAAAGTATGATATGATGTAAGAGAGTTGATGAACATGAAAATACTAGTAGAAAGGGCTGTTATTTCTTAAGCGACTTTTAAAGAGGGAAAAACACTGTTTATGTTTGGGTAGGATTGGCTAAACATCATTGGCCAACTTCTGGCCCCAAGTACGTGTGGTCAGCCCCGGAGCCTTGAAAAGAAGCTGCCTTTGCCTTTATCCAAATATTAGTCATTGCTGGGTGGAATTTTTTAGGACGATTCTTCAAAAGATAAATAAAATAAGGTCAAAAAGACCTGTAAGAAAAGCCAAATCTCACAAGGATCAGGGTCCCTAATGATCTCTTTCACCACCGGGAAGTACCGAAAACAGGTGCCAGTGAGGGTCAGCCAAGAGCCTGCCCATTTCACAGATGGACCAGTCCAGGCCCAGCACCCCCTGCCTCCCACCCCTGGTCTGCCCAATGCACTGCTGCTGCCAGACATGATGCCAGGCCAGGCCAGTCTGAACCCCTCCATGTCCCGGGTGGACAGACGCAACGGGACCACACGGAGTCCATTCTTCTCCAGCTAAGTAGTGATGTGTTCCAGGCAAAAACCCAATCAGGGATGTTTTGGCCCAAAGGAAACATTTACAACCAAATTATACACCTCAGAAAATAAATGAGCTTTCGTTTTGGAAGGAAACCCTGCCAGGCTCTTCATTATTTGCACCACAATCATAAAGTTGGTTTTAATCTCTGTAGTGGAATGCCGCTGAGTTGGCCAACTGGCAGGCTCTGGTGGTTGGAGTGGGGACCACTTCACCCTTCAGAATACACAATGGGAAGTGGGAAGCAAAGGGAAGTACTTCTCCTGAATCATTTCTCAGGATCCATCAGGGTTTTTTTTGTTTTTCATGTTGTTTTTTTTTTCCTGGCATGTTCATTGCAACTTCAAAGCAGACTCCTTTTTTCATTCTCTTTTCCTTTATTCTCATTTTCAAAAATTCCTGGGGCCTTCCAGAAAAAGGTTTAATGTAATATTTCCTTTCAAAATTGATGAAAATCCAGGAGCAGGCCCAAGAAAATCTATAATGGATTTTCATTGATTGCTTGAAGGGGAATTGGATGTAAAGACTCCCAGAGGACAGAGGGGAAGGGCTCTCAAGCACATTCTATTTTTCTCCCTTAACAAAGAAACCTGGAGGTTTAAACCTGCTGGGATTCTGCCCCCAGGATTCATAACTTGTAGATAGGGCAGCCAGGAGGCTTACGGTTTCTGGGGTGGCCTGGGTTTCAAATATTTCATACCATTATCAGATTAGGTGCTGCGTACTGTGTCTAGTTATAGGGTTTGGAGTAGAGAGGTCCCTTCCAGTTTTCAAGGATGTGACTAGGTATTTCCAGTTAGGTAACCCACTCAATAGGGCTCAGAGTAGATTAAGCTTGCAGGGAATTTCACGTGTGCCGAAGATGTGAGGATGAAATCCTTGTGGCATGTGGAGCTTTAGAAAACAGACCAGGAAAGGGGTGAGTAATGGACAAGGCTTCGGTGTTCACTGATTGGGCAAATCATGGCAACACATGAAAATCTAAGTGGTTTCCAAGCCTTGCTGCACATTGGAATCCCCTGGGGATCTTTTAAAAGTACTGGTGCCTGGATCCTATCCCAAACACCCTGCCCGATTTAAACAGTTTGGGGTATGACCAAGGCCTCAGGATGGACAACAAAGTTTGGGAATCCCTGCAGGGGACAGTACGTTCCAGCAGGGTAAGGACTGTGTCCATCTTTCTCCCCATTGTATTGTCAGCCTTTGGGATAGAGTCATTTGGCTGTCAGAAATTATATATTCGATGAGTAAATGTCTTGCAGTTCCTCTGCCTACAAACCATCAAGATGAATCCCAGCTAATTTGGTGATTTCAACCTTTAAATATTTCCAATGGTGTAGGGTGGAGTGTGGCTTCAGTTCTAGGTCTTCCTTGCCTTCATCTATTTTACTCTTTGCTCTCCCTACTTAATCATCCTGAGAATGATCGTGTAACCTCTTCAGACCACCTTTAGCATTCAGGACCTGGCTGAATATATAACTTATATATAACTTTTATAACTTATGACCACCGATCACTTTGTATTTTCCTTAAGTCAGGAATTTGCACCTGAGCTGCTTTGCTCCTTGGGTTTCCTTGTCTCTCCCTATAATACTTCAATTATCCAGAGATCGACCCAGTGATTTTTTCCCCAGCAAAACCCCGGGGGTGTCTTTCACCCAGTAGTTGAATGGGAAGCACTTGTCCTCTCATTCTGACGTCGGAGGTTTTCACGTCCCTGCCTCCATCCCATCTCACCCGCCTCCCGCAGACACTGAGTCCTGGCAGTGGATAAATCAGCTTTTATTGTAAAAATGTTTATGGAGACTGTCAGTTCTTAACCTTCAAGCTGAACCATGCTGTTTGTATTTTTCCAAGTGATGGAGAGTGTGAAGGACTAATGAAAATGGAGCGTGAAGAGATCAAACATGCGTCGTGGAATCTTTGTTCAAGACCTGGAACGGGAGAAATTCCACTTTGGTGGGAGCTGGGGGGCAGAATTCTGGAGAATAGGATCCTCTGTTTGTCGGGCTCAAGGCCTGAGATCATGACCTGGCATGAGGGAGAGGGAGGCTCAGGCAGCGAGGGGTCTGGCGTGGGATGCAGGAGGCAGGGATCATAAGATTTTCTCTTTTGAAAAGCTAGAAACATATTTCCTTTGGTCAGAGAGCAAGCAAATCCACTTGCAACAAACTGTATCTTCTGACCTTCTCAAGCCTGCTTTCGAAAGTCAGGATTTTGAAAGAAGCCATTCATAAGTTTGTATTACATGCCACGTTGGAGAACTTTTTGCTTACTGTGTGACTTTTCTGTGTACCACTGGGGCAGGGTGCGCCCTTGGAGCTTGGAGTCAGGCTCTTAGTAACTAAATACCCAGGACTTTGGTTAAAAATGGGTTTGGCTGTATCTAAAAGGGCAATCTTTATATCTGCAGACTTGGGGACTAGGTCGGAGAGTCCAAGCTGAAGCGAGCAATTGGTATTTTCACAGGGTGAGATTTAAATTTGCTGGAGGAAAGTGAAACTCTGGTTGCTCCATGAGCCTTTCCAGGTGGGAGATGTGTGATTTTTACGAAAAGAGCATTTTCTTGGGTTGGATTCTTGGCAGCAGTTGGCCCCATCTATGGAGTCTTCCTCCAGACAGACGGGTATGAATGGATCTATCGAGCCTCCGTTTTCCAGAAGATATCCCTGGAAGAATGAGGAGCAAGTGCACAAAGGAGTTGGTGAATGAATGCTGCTCGAGGATTTATTTTTTTCCTCTCCAGTAGGGAACATTTTGCTTTGATGGTGGCCGCTGTGTGTATGCTTGGAACAAATAAATTTCCCTTCTTCAATTTCATATGTGAATCATTGCTTTAACCTCCTGGAAAACTACAAGTTAGATGTTGAATAGTCTGAGATTCATCGTTGCTGATGGGTTTGTCATGGGGAAGGTCTGGGGGTATCAGGAAGCTGTCAGGTTTAAACAGGAGCCATCTTCAAACCACGGAAATAGTAACCTGGCATTTGAGAGACCTGCAGAAAACCATTTTTCTCCAACTCTCTCCTCCGTCTCCTACCTTCTTTCTTCCCACTTCTCTCATATACTGATGGATAATTTCTCATCTCTCTTAGGCCTACCTGGGGCCCCTCTCAGGTCTTGCTTAATCTTCTGCCAGACTTCTGAGCTAGAGAAGTTTATTTGATCCCATAGCCAACCTGGACTCAAGCTTGGAAAGACCCATGTCTTTCCCCATGGACCTGTGTGGCTTAATTGGAGACAGAGACACAGTGAGGGAGAAATCAGTTGGAGGCCCTTTGCTGCCCCATTTTGGGTCCTTGCTATGCAAGCAAACATGGCAAGGCTAGAATATATTAACACGGGCAGGAGGAGGTGGAGGAGACAGCAAGCCAAGTCTTGCAGTTTACCCTTGATGGAGGGGGTTTTGTTGATCTCTAATGTCGCTTGACCCAGCAGGCAGCCTCCTTCGCCCAGGGACCCAGGGATGGAGGAGCTCTGTCCTTCCCCTCATGGGGTTCTCCTCGTGAGGGCATCCCTGAGGAGGGGGTGATTGCTCAGAGGGTCTCCTCAGGCTGGACCCGATGCCTTAAAGCTCATTTGCTGTGTGTCTGATTACGTGTCTCCAGTGCAGAAGTACGCAGACTCTGTGAGAGCCCTTCATCTCCTGAAATCATTTCTCTTTGCTGAAGTGACCCTGGGAACGATGGCTCCTTACCTCCTACTCGGCCACCTGTTCCTCGTGTTCTCCTGGCAGGAGCAGAGGTTCTCAGGTGTGAGCCTGCCACAGAACCACCAGGAGAGCTTGTTCGAACACCGGCTGCTGGGCCCTACCCAGACACTCTGATGCCACAGGGCGGGGGCTCGAGAATCAGCATTTTTAACACATTTCCAGACAATGCTGATGTTGCCAGTCTGGGGACCAGACTGTTTGCACAGTTGAGAACAACAGTTTTAAAGTGGTGAGTCAGCATTATTATCAGCTTTTTCTGTGAACTTGTTTAGGAAACAATGGGGTGTTCAGATATCTTATTAATAAAATGTAAAATTAAGGAAAAGTAAAATAAAACACACACATCCATATTTTTATTTATATAAATATATGTGTATACTTACAAGACATGTAAAGACATACTTATATATTTATATATGTAAATATATATTTATATGTATGTATTGCATATACACATATACATATATACATATAAAATCTTTGAATTCGTATCTGACTTTGAAGAAAAGCAAGCAGATACAGAATATGTTCAGAAATAGGATTGAATTCAAGAGAGCAAAATACTTGTGCTCCTGTGCCTCATGTCCTTTTGAGTCTTCTTTCTGTCCCTGCTTCCTAAGTCCCTACTGTTCTCTACTGTTCTGCCAGGGCTGCTCCTTGGTGCACTTGCTGGGTATCGAACAATGACTTGGTCACAGGCAGGTGGCAGTAGCCATTGGCACCTCCAGTGCAGTCTCTGTATTCGCTCTCTGGGCAAAGGGAAGAGCCAGGCACTGCTCATGGCATCCCTCAGAGGCAGATGACTGTGCCAAGTTGTGCCAGGACTTGGGGTCACCACACAAGGTGGGGGGGCCAATGCAGGCACTGAGCCAGGGAGACCTTTTTCCACCTCTGTCAGAGCTTCTCCTTGTCCTCCCACATCTGGGACCTAAACATGGTTCCAGAGATGTGGGGTGAGTCAACTGTGCCCACACCTATCTGGCATTGAAATCCTGTCATTCAGTCAGTCAGTCAGTCATCCATCTATTCCTTGGTCCATCCATTCATTCAAAGGGCGTTTGGTGAGGTCCTACTAAGTGTCGGGCTCTAGGCCAAGTGCTGAGGTAGGGAAGTGACAGAACAGACACAGTCCCTGCTTCTGGGAGCTGACATCCTGGTAGGCACCACAACAAGGAAGAAAGCCCATAACAGAGCAGTTTCAGCTTGTGATAAATGCTACAAAGGAAATAAGCAGAGTGACAGAGGGGAACTGTTGAAGGGTGGGAGGGACTCTATTTGTACAAGACGATCAGTCTCTGGAGGTGACAGTTAAGCTGAGACCTGAAAAAAGAGAGAGTGATGATGGTGGCCTGGATGAGGATGGTAGCAGAGGAATTTGAAAAATGGATGAAATGCCCTTTTTGTTGCTAGGGGATACGAAAGGACCTG
>CAUYRT010049600.1:0-15662 GCA_963574885.1 Lepilemur ruficaudatus
GATTCCTTCTGATTTGTTCAAGTCTCTTTTTGTGCCTTTCAGGATCATCAAAATTTGTTCCTCATATGGGACTTGCACATTTTTTGTTAAGTTTATTCTTAAGAATTTAATCTTCTTTGCTGCTACTGTGAAAGTGGTTTATCTCTACCATTATGTGCTTTAACTGGTTATTGTGAGTGTATATGAAGACTATTGACTTTTATATGTTAATTAATAACCTGCTGTGTCTCTCAGGTTAATTTGATCTTCTACAATGTTCTGAGGTTTTCCAGATGTACTATTTTATTATCTGCATATATAGTTTTTATTTTTTTACCTATTTTTGTGCGTCTACTCCATTTCTCTGGTATAATTGCATTGGTTAATAACTGTACTATAGTGTTAAATAGTAACAGAGATAGTGAGCATTCTTTCCTTGTTCCTGATATTAGTGGAATCATCGCTAATGTTTCCCCATTGCATAATATGCTAGATTGAAAGCTAAGGGGTGCCTGCGTGTGTGTGTGTGTGTGTATGTGCATTTATATATACATATAAACTCTATTGTGTTGAGAAAATATTCCTCAATTCCTTTGTTAAGTATTTTTATTTTGAATGGGTTTTGAATTTTGTCATAGGCTTTTTAAGCATCTATGGGGATAATCATGTGATTTTTTTTCTCTAGAGCTAATGATATAGCATATGATGTAAATGGATTTCCTATTATTGAACACACTTTGCATTTCTAGAATAAATCCCACTTGGTCATGGTGTATTTCTTAATTTGGTATTGGATTCTGCTTGCTAATATTTATCTGGTATTTTGCATCAATACCAAAGAGGATATTAATCTCTAGTTTCCTTTTTATATACTGTCCTTCTTTGCCTTTCTTCCATTACTTTCTCTCTATTTTTATTTTCTTTTTACTTCATTCTCTCATTTATTTTTCTGCCTTTCTATTATGCCTATTAAGTTTGCATGTATATCTACTCTCCTTGGGCACCTTACAAATTATTCTTTATTTCTCAAATTTTTTTGTCTTTTTCTTCCACTTCTTTTCTGAGTTCAGAACCAACCAACTCTGTTTTTATTTCTTCCCTCGTGAAGCCCTCATGAAGTTTTTATCTGTTTCTGTTCTTAGTTTTTCAATTTCTAATTCAAGGGTTTTTTCATATTTTCAAATGCTTGAATGAGTACATACGATTCTGTTTATAGTGTTGACTTATAGAACTTTTCTGCTTGAGGGTTTTTCTCATGGGGGGTTGTTGGTTCATATATGTAAATTTTTCTTTCCTGATTTTTGGCAATGGCTGTGTATGAATTTGTTAATATTTCTTTTCATTTTTATGGTATTGTGGGGACTTTAGGATTTCTCATTTTATGGCTTCATCTAGGCTGGGCACAGTGGCTCACACCTGTAATCCCAGCACTTTGGGAGGCAAAGGTGGGAGGATCGCTTGAGACCAGGAGTTGGAGGCTGCGGTGAGCTATGATGAGGTCACTGGACTCCAGTGGAGGTGATAGAGCAAGACTCTGTTTCAAAAAAAAAAGTGTGAAAAAAAATGGCTTCATCTTCTAGCAGTATAGCAGGTTCATATGCTTTAGGGGCCATTTGTTTGTTTATTTTAGTGGTGAGAGGAAGAGCTGTGAGTCCTCCACTGTTGTGTTTCTCTTGGATCTCGTGTTCTCTTGGATCTAGTGGGACCCTAAAATTTATACTTTTTGCCTATTTTTCCCTCACCACCCAATTGTAAAAGGTGCTTCCCTTTCCTTTCTGTCCTTCTCCCCCCCCTTTAACAATGTGTTTTGAACAGAGTCCTTTAAATAAATCCTGAGTCTTTTAATCACACATATGCTGAAGTGCTTTCCCTACATGGCATGTAGTCCATGCCATGCTCTGCTAGGATATTGTTATGCTAGTTTCACATGTAGGGTGAACTTAGTCTTTTTGATAATATTTTTTTTTTGTTTTGTTTTGTTTTTAAACAGAGTCTCATTCTGTTGCCCAGGCCAGAGTGCCATGACGTCAGCCTAGCTCACAGCAACCTCAAACTCCTGGGCTCAGGTGATCCTCCTGCCTCAGCCTCCTGAGTAGCTGGGACTACAGGCATGAGCCACCATGCCTGGCTAATTCTTTCTGTATATTTTTAGTTGGCCAATTAATTTCTTTCTATTTTGAGTAGAGATGGAGTCTCGCTCTTGCTCAGGCTGGTCTCGAACTCCTGACCTTGAGTGATCCACCCACCTCGGCCTCCCAGAATGCTAGGATTACAGGCGTGAGCCACCGTGCCTGGCCTTAATAATAGTTTTTTATCAACCTGAGCCCCCTTTTTGTCTTTCCTGGAGATTTTCTCAGTTTGCCTTTACTCACTAAGGAGCCTTGTGCAGTACAGGGGTCAAGCCACACAGTGAGAGATCATACACTGGAATGTGATAATTTGCTCTGTTCAGTCCCAGTCATTTTAATATTTGGCCTTCTCTGTCTTCAAGTTACACTGAAGGCATGGTTTTATGTAGACTTACATATCATTTCTTGCTGGTTTTAATCATTCAAGGAGGAAATAGAGGGAGGCATTTAGCTAGACAGCACAGCTGTTACTGTCTTCAGCTACCCAGTTATGCTTGTTTTAAAGTTCTTAAAACAAGAACAACAAATTGAGTTCTGTTAACCTCGATTATGTGGAAAATCTATTTGCATTTATTGGGATTTTTCTCTTGATTATTGGTCACATGACTGTGCCTCTTCCTATGTCTAGTAACTCTTGTTTGCAGGTACAATGTTACATTAAGGACCCAGAGAGGTTTCAGATGTTATCACATTTCTCAAGAATAAATTTCTCCTCTTGCTTTGGACTGAATTGTATCCTCCTAAAATCATATCGTGAAGCCTTAACCTCCGATATGACTGTATTCGGAGATGAGTCTTTGAAGAAAGTAATCAAGGTTAAATGTGGTCATAAGGGTAGGACTTTAATCTCATAAGATTGGTGGCCTAATAAGCAGAGAGAAAAATCTCTCTCTCTCTCACTTTCTGTTTCTCTCTCGGTGGTTCTTTGCCTCTTCAGTACTGAAAGACTGTAGGAGATACATTTCTGCCTTTCAGAAGTTTTCAGCTTACTTTTTGGCCTCATGCCTATGCAACTTCAAGATTTGATAAATGTCTTCAGGGGGCAATTGGACGTGTGTTTGAGGCAGGCCTCTCCCCTAATGAGTCTTTGTTTTCTAAGCTCTGTGAGACCCTGGGAGATTTCAGTGTCATGGGGACAATCAGGCATGCATTTGAGGCTCCCCAAGTTTTTAATGCTCCACAGGATTACCAGTAAAAGCTTCACTGGTTTCTTTCCTTCCAGAAGAGTCCCTCTACCTGGGTCAGGCCCAAGGCATCAGTACATTCCCAGAACTAACAAATGCTCTGAGAGAAAAATAGCCATCATCATCAGATCTCCTTGGAACTGTTGTCTCTCTCTGGAATTTTAGTTCATTTAGTCTTTATTGCTTTCACATTCTTGGATGCTCATGAAAATGACTTTTGTGATGTTTTCCATTTGTTCAAGTATTGACCTATCACATCCTATTCAGAAGCAGAAGTCTTTATATAAATTTTAATCTTTGCAGCTCTGGTCTTCCCAAAGTCTCTAACACAACTAATACATGTTTATTGAAATGAATGAATAAATAAATGATTAGTACCAATTTTGCCTGCTTTGCAATCTTAACTGGGCCAAGGTTACCACTATGTTGTAGAAGACAAAGTAGACGATATTATTTTGGTGATACAGCAAAAGTGCTATGGCCAAAGTTCAGGAATTTCTGGCAAAGGGCAATTTTTGAAGTATGAACCAATTAGACCCAGAAACTCCAAAGTCTAGACCTTTATTTTCAGCAGTTTTTTTCTTTTCAACTTCTCCACTACCATCACAAGAAGGGAAATAGTGGGTGAGGTATTTGCTTATTAGCTCACAATTTCTGTTCCCAGCCAGACTCCATGAGGGCAAGGACTTTGTCTTGCTTACTATTTCATCCTCAGTGTTTATTAATAGTACAGTGCCTCATCCATAATATGTGCCCAAATCATTGGAATGAATAAATGAATATCACCAAATCCTTTCACAGTTTGGGCTGTTGACAGATTGACATGATTAAATGCATGAAATAGAAGTAAAACAAGAGTTTAGTAGAAGTTATTGACGATAACACTGATATTGACAATAACTAACACTGATAACTAACTTTTAGAAACTTGAGAAGAAGCACTTCAGCAATAATTTTGATCAAAGAGAAACAGAATTTCAGGGATATATTCCATTTTAGAATAAAATGATTATCATTAATGAGATGAAATTGTCCTAAAATCCCTTAAGTAAAATAAAGTCCTGTCCATCAAAGTAAGAAGAACTTCACAGAGAATAAACTGCAAGTAAAACTTCAAAATATGAGAACCTTGGAAATATTAATATTTTCAACTCCCAATGCTAACTATAATTATTGGCCACTTGGAACCTGGCATAGGAACTTTACTAATATTTATATATATCAGTGGCAAAAAATCACACAAACTAAACTAAGGGCAGAAGTTATTTTGAAGAAACTAGGGTTAACCTTGTGTATTATTTATCACTTGATTTTTCTCCCCTGGAGAATATTCTTTGACAAGATCTTTATGTAAAATCAGCATAATTTTCTAGAAAATTGCAAGGCTATGTGGAATGATTGATTCTTATTAAAATTCTTGGGAGAAAACAAATCAATTTTAGGTGAAATAATAATAATGAGAAATACTATAATGTGTGAGCAAATACATTTTATTTATATGTTGTTAAAAATGTTCAACAGCAGGATAATTACCCACAGGGGATGATTAATGTTAAATAATCAAAAAAGTCCATTCCCTTACAATTTAATTTTCTAAGTCAATCATAAATGAAGAAGTCATAAGAGGACCACAGAGTTGAAGTAAAGCATATGAGCTTTGGAATAAAACAGTTCTGAATTTGAGTCCTTTCCCTACTGTTATTAGTACTGTAACTAACTTTTCTGGACCTCACTGTCTTCATTTGTAACATGGGAATTACTGAGAGAACTCAGCAGAGTCATCTATAGTATAGGATGATCATTAGCGTTAATAGTAGAAATAGCAGGAGTTGATCTAATAAAAGAGAGGAATCATGCCGAGCAGCCAGCGCCTGGGGAGAGACAAAGACAAAGCAAGGAGAGAGTGTGGCAGGACGATGGCATTATTTGCTTTTCTTTTCTTTTCTTTTTTTAACTACAAGAAGGAGAAATCTCAAGAGTGAAGTGAGACTCTGGCCAGGTAGAAATAAAGGTTGTGGTCAAAAGGCTCCACACCATGTTGCCCTGACATTAGGATCCTGGCTTTAACATAATGCTATTCAAAGAAAACAATTCCTTATAATTGAATTAGCTTTGCCTTAAGAATTATCCGGGAGGGAGTTTGAAAGGGGATTGATTCGTGGACAAAAATTTCTGTCAAGAGGGAGAATATAACCTCTGCAGGAAAGGGTTACTGAGCACCCGGAGAGCATCTGGTGCTGACTTCCTGCTGCTTCTTGGGGCTGACTCTGGAGGGAGTCAGAAGAAAGTCACAAATCAGTAGGTGCACATCTGCATTTTGCCACTTAGTCTAATCAGACTTCTGCTAAGAAGGAAACCCCAGCACTCAGGAGCCCTGGTCTAAGAAATGGCAAGTGCTCACTCACCTGGCAACTGGTTGTGGAGGTTTGGAACATCCAAGCTTGTGTAGATGGCTCCCCCGCCCCTTACAACTGCTTTGGAGGACAGGTCCTGGGGGGCCGGGGAGAGCAGAATGGGTCCCCTGGGGTTATAGTGCCAACCTCATGGGGTGTTGCAAGAACTGATTGAGAACATTTATTGTAAAAATACCTGACATACTAGTGTATGATGATTGTTGGCTTCCTTGTCACCTCTCTTTTAGCATTTACCATGGTTACACATTGACTCCCACTTAAAGTATAACTGGTGTTTTCATGTTTTATTTTAAATCTTAGCCTACCCATCAAGGCAATATTATATATGTTTATAGGTTACCAAAACCAGATAAACCAACATATTTGCCTTACCAACAAGTTTAAACTGAATTTTGCTTACCCAAAATTCAACCTATAAATTGGGGGGAAGTAGGGAGGTGCAAATTTCCAAATGAAAGCTTTAAAGTTATCATTGGGATTTTTAGAGTAAGAAAAACATAAAGCACTCTAATAATTGATATTGTCACCATTCTCTGCCACTAGATGCTAACAGTGAGAATATGTCTCGCTAAGCTATGTGTACCAAGCCTGTAGTTACTCAGAAATTCTGTTGTCATTGTTGAATGAAGGAAATAATTAACAAAAAGTACAGCTAATTTAGAAACTATTTCTACCTTGGGGATTTCAGATGTAGGTCTCTGGAAACCTTTACTTTTAGAAATCATTCCCCCTTTTTCAGTTCTAAATATGTAAGCAAACCATGTAAAACTAGGTACTCATGGAATCTGAAAGCTAAAGCATTTTTTCAAAAGAAACTAGCAGTATTAAAGAGAGTATGAGGAAGAAAGTAGAGTATTGTGATGAAATCAGTGTACCATGTTTATTGGATAATTTTCAAGGCTGTGATCTTTAAAAGAAAAGATCACATTTTATTATAGCAACTGAAAATGCCGTTAACTTTGCAAGCATTTAACTGTTTCTGGTCTCAGGATTTCACGATAGATTTTACTTTTCATTAACAAATAAAATTTAAATCACTCTAGGCTATGTTTTCCCAAAAATACATTTCAGTTGCTCTCTAAACATCAAGAAAAAGGGCAAGGCTGAATCTTGCGGATTGCACAGCTAAGGATTTATGGAGCTAAATGGTCACTGTTCCAAATTATCTATAATTTTTCAAACAAAGAGATACAAAATCACTGGGAAGAAAGGTTGATTGCTGTTTTCCTGAATTGGAACTCTTAGTGGTAACTGATAGAAACACATTGAACTGGTTTAAACAGAGGGAGAAGGGGAAGAGACAGAGAGAGAGTGACCAAGAAAGGAATGTATTAAGTATCTGAATAATGCAGAAGTAGCTCTCACTTTAGGCATGTTCAGGTCCAGGATTTCAAATGATATTAGGAATTAGGACTCAGTTTTCTTCCATTTCTTAACTCAGATTTTCTCTGTGTTGGCTTAACTCTCAGACAGATTCTTTCTATTTTGTGGCCCTTGTAACCTGTAGAGTTACATTCTCCCAGCTTCAAATCAAGCCAAAACAAAAGAAAGGAAGGAAAGAAGGAAGAAAGGAAGGAAGGAAGGAGAGAGGGAGGAAGGAAAGGAAAGAAGAAAGGAAGGAAAGAAGGGAGCTCCTTTTTTCCTTGTGATTCCAATAAAAATCCCAAAATTCAGTCTCACTGGTCTACCTGGGCTAATGTGTCCAGTGACATCAAGGATGTGGAAGCCTTTTCTTGGCCAGTTCTATGTTATATCATACATCACCCTAGAGGTCAGAAGGTACAGGAGAGGGGTGAAGTCCAACCAAAACCTGATATATCTGTTTACACTTGCAGTTAACTATGTGTGTGCTTCTTCCAGTCCAGGCCTGGCCTCTCCACCATTCCTGTTTAAATTCTACTTTTGGGTAAATCACTCCTAAGCAGTCAGTCAGCTTGCATTGTTATGCCAGTGATACATACCTAGCTTTATCTCTTTTGCAAGCTTATCACATCTTGGTTTGCTGTACATTAAAATTTGGCTCTGCAGGGAATGCCATGATAATTTAGGTTGTTGCAGGAAAGGAAAATGTGTGGTGGAGATAGCATCATGGGGAAGATGTATGTTAGTTTGCTTTGAGGGATGAGTCTGATCCCTCCATGCATGGGGCTTAATTGGATTTTAGAGTTTGCTCTTGCTAAAAAGCACAGCTATAGAAAACTTTGGGACATAGTATATGCTTGTCTTTCTGTTATTAACAGGTAAAGAGAATAAAGTGATATTAGCATATTTAGTGAATTTGTCTGTCTATGAACATACTTCATGGTACATGACACAGATGTCAAGGGTCAGTAAAATGGTCACATCACTAATTCTCCTTCCAGGAGCTTCTTAAGAAAGGACATAAGTACCATGTAGCATGGCAATAAGAAGAATGTGGATTTGGAACTGTAAGACTGGATTTGTGTCTTGGCCCTATACTCGCTATTTGCAAGGCCCTGGACAATTTACCTAACCATCATGTGAACCTCCATTTCTTCACCTATAAAGTGAGAATAACAACATCTGTCCCACCTAACTTACAGGGCCAGTGTGAGGTTCAAATGAAATAAACCTTATTCATCCCCATCTCTCTCCTGTAAATGAAAGGCCTCATAGGCTGTGTCTTATTCATGTTTGTGAGTCTCAGTGTCTAACCCTGTGACTGGCAGTTAAAGTATGCTCAACAAATGTTTGTTGGATGAACAGATAGATAAATGAACAAACAGATGAATGATTGAATGACAGCCATGGAATAGAGAGAATTAATAAATATTGGTTAGCACTGGGTCAGGGAAGTTCCGAGATTGAACAATATTTTAACAATATTTCAGATCCCTGTATTTGACTGCACATTTTTTCCTGGGCTTCCCTTATAGAGAAGAAGCTGAAGTTCAAGATTAGGAAAGAATAGTGACTCCCTTAGCACAGAAAGAGCTAAGAAAATTATTGCTCTCCAAACTCAAAAAGCAACATTAATTAGGTAAGACATGGGCAAGAAGTAAAATGGAAAACTTAGAAGAGTAAATTGTATTATAATTAACACTTTGTAATTCCTCTAAATTTTAGAGCAAGACTATCTTGTTGCAGAGGGTTTTGAATTATTTAAAGTATTTCTGAAGGAATCCTTGAAATCCCTGGAGATGACTTCTTATCTTTTCATAAAGGTTCTTTCAATTCCCATCTAGATTCTCTGCACGAGTTCATATATAGAACATATACAATCTGTAGTCTTGGAGAATGGGAATGGATTTAGGTAAACCTGAGACTACCCTGCTTATTTACATTGACATCAATTGGGCAGTTTCCACCATGGAAAAATATTTTATATGTGTAATTGTGGTTTTCAGAATTGTGTACCCTGAACTGTTAATTTCATCATTGTTAAATCTTTGTTTAATCACTCCCAGTGATGGAAATAGCTCTCTGATTACTATTCTTTATCATGATAAACATAGATTTCAGTATCTACACAAAATTACGTATGTGTGTTTGAATGGGGGAGTAAGTATTATGGGGGAAAGGAGTGAGACAGTGGGATTTTGAAACAGGTACTATAAAATATTATACTCTATTCTTAGTCCTTCTGATTGCACACATTTGTATTGTATTACTCCTGGCTATAACTATATAGAATGCATAACAGAAACATTCTCACATATTTTTCCAGCCACAGGTATAAGGGTGAAACAAATTTCCAGGAAGAACCTCTGCAATTTGTGTCAGGAAAAGGAACACATGGAACTAGGAAGAGATCTCCAACCATGATCACATGGATTTTCTCAGAATACCCTTTAAAAAGGGGGTGTTTCTCAGCTCTGCACCAGTGATTTAGGATCTGGAGATGGAGGGGAGAATCTTGATTTCTTTTCTCCTGGAAATATTCTGTTTCACCTTCTCATTGAAGAGGATAGGGAAGAAACAAAAGAAACATATCAATTTCTAGGCTGGTAGCAAAGCCAATGTCTACTGCAGGGTCAGGGAGGATGCAGATCTTCACCTCTTCCCATTCATGGGCACAATTACTGGTCCTATGGGTTTGCTGGGGGAGTCAACCAGTAATGAACTCATTATAGAAATAAACTTAGCAATCCAATAAAAATGAGCAAAGAACATGAACTGAGAGTTCACACACTTACACACACACATACACACAAATGGCTTTTAAATGCATGAAAATAAACTAGATCTCTGTAATAAAGATGAAATGAAACTACAGTAAGATACCATTTTCATGTAGCAAAGTGACTAAGACCCAAATATTTAATGGTTCATTGGATGGAGTAGGTGAACAGAAGTAAGTATAATTGTTTGTGGGGGCGGAAATTTACAAATTCTTTGGAAGCATATTCAGAAATATCTATCAAAATGTGAAGTGGACACACCAAAATATATTATGTACATATCTCTAGGGCTTGTCTTACAGATATAATCACCGTAATGTGCAAAGCCATACAAACAATGATATTTATTACAGCATTGAATACTGCTTGTAAGAACAAAAGACTACAGGCAATCTAAACACTGGACAATGGTAAAATGCTTAAATAAACTAAAAGCTTGTACAATAGAGGGAGTGTATTAGCCAGATTGGATTGCTATAACAAAATACCTGGGTGGCTTAAACAGCAGACATTTATTTCTCACAGTTCTAGAGGCTGGGACGTCCAACAGCAGGAAGCCAGCATGCTTGGTTCTGGTGAGGGCTTCTTGGCTTGTGGATGGCTGCCTTCTTACTGTATCTTCACATGGTGGAGAGAGGACTATCTGGTGTCTCTTCCTCTTTTTATAAGGGCACTAATCTCATCATGGGGGCTCCACCTTCATGACCTCATCTAAATCTAATTACCTCCCCAAGAACCCACCTTCTAATACCACCATGTTGGGGTGGTATTAGAATGGGGGTGGGGGGAGACAGAAACATTCCGTCCATACTAGGGATGTTCTGATATGAACTGATTTCCAAGATCTTTTGTTAAATGAAATAAATTATATGTAGGACAATGTGCAGGTATTCTGTCACCTTCCCTTCATTCACTGTCCTCCTGCCAAGCTGGCCTTTCTCTGTCTCAGATCAGCCAAGTTTGCTTCAGCCTTAGGAACTTTGTACTTGCTATTTCTTTTGCCTGGAATGTCTTCCTGATTTTCACATACCTGGCTTCTGCTCGTATTTCAGGTCTCAGTGCACATTTCATCTCTTTAGAGCGGACTTCTAGCAACTAGCAGCTTTATCTTACTGAGAGAATCAGCCTATTTTGCTAAAACTGTGTGCTATTACTAACACACTTGTGATGCAGAGTCCATAATAGTCCGTAATAGCCCGTAATAGCCAGAGTGCTCCACTCCCAGAGTATTGAGTCACCCTGTTTTATTTTCTTCACAGGACTTAGCACTACTTGAAAATATCTCATTCTAAAAATTGCTGTACATGTTTATTACTAACGCTTCCCTCCAGCACACATTCCAACTTCCTAGGATTTGGGGTCCATTAGGACAGAAATTTTGTTGTGTTCATCCCTATCCTGTCACATCTAGATCTAAGGCCAAATACAGAGTAGGCTCTCAATTAATGTTGAATAAGTGAATGAATATGTGAATAAAAAGATATATATACCTACACACCTATGTATACAAAAACATTTCCAGAAAGTTACCAAGAAAATGTTAATCTGGTACTTTCAGGTAAGGAACAAGAAGGAAACTCATGTTCTAGTTTCAGCATGAGAGAGAAACTACACCAGACACCATGCCTAACCTCGGTCTGCTCCATAGGTAAGGAAGTGTGACTTTGCCTCTACATGGCCACCAGTATAATGCCTGCTCAGCAACCTTGATTTTACATTCATACAAGGATTGCATACCTACCATGGATGCAGAATTGCTCCTTCACATTGTAAATCCAATATGATCGGAAGTTATTCCTTGGCTCCAAGCCCACCATCTATACACTGCTCCATCACACAGAGCTAGAACTACTCAAACTACATCTCTCAGGCTCCCTTGCCAGGGGGTTCCTGTTAAAGTCTACCAGTGGGAATCACCAGAGGAATACTGGAAGCTAGAAAGAAGGGTGGAGGGGCTCACTTCCTGTTGACTATTTCCTGTGGAGGATTCCCAGTAGCAGCCCTCAGTTTGGCTGCAACTTCCACCTTTTCCAGTACTCCCAGTCCATTCTCACCGACACACCTCGGAGAGGCCAACATGCAGTATGAGCCACCTGCATTCCCTTACCAACTGAGCTACTCCTCCTGAGCCCGGGGAGAACCTCTAGGCCAAGTCCCTTCTCAGATGTTCAAGTACCAGCTTCATGGGTTTTCTCCCAGACGCCCAAGCACGAGTTCTGTAGGAACCCTCCTCCTAGCTCATAAATTATGGTTATAGGTCCCCTCGCTAAGTTCTCTAGGCTTAAAGGTGGTAGTTGCTTCCTGCTATCATTAATCTCAGAGTTCCCTCAGCATCCTCGTTTGGCTCCTTCAGCCTTTTGTCATCTGTATAACCAATTCTGTATAATTACAACTAATGTGGTTTCTGTTTTTCTTCCTGGAACAACAGCAATGTAACATTTGTTTTGGGCCTTCTCCTGGTCTACATTCTTTCCCTGGGTAATCTTTAGCTAGTCCCATTTTTATGCTCAAGATGCGTATCCAACTTCTCCTTTGCAATTTACATCTTAAAGTCTAACAGACATCTCAAATTCATCTCATCAAGAAATGAGCTCCTGATGCACCCATCTATTCCTCCACCTGAATTCCCCATCTCAGTAAATGACTCCTCTTTTCATTCATTTCTTCAATCCAAAAATCCTAGAAGTCGTCCTGGCTTCCTATCCTTCCCTGATTATTCACGTCCAGTGCATCAGTATGTCATGTTGGTTACTTCTCCAAAGCTACACACCTACCTATTTCTCTCCCTCTCTTCTACCGTTGTCCTAGGTCAGATCACCTTATCTATCACATTGACTACTGTGATTGTTTTCTTAGTGGTCTTCATCTTTCAACTCTTGCTTTCCTAGAGTTGTTTTCTGCATCACAGCCATATGATATTTTAAGTGTAAATCACAATGAAAATTAAAGCCAAACTTCCTACAATGGCTCTATAGGATCTGGTCCCTGCCAACACCTCCAACTTCATCTCCCACTAGAATCTTCTCCCATTAACTGTGCTCAGACACAGAGACCTCCTATCTTGATTATTTGTCTTTTTGTTTGTTGTCCACCTCTATGGGGTAGGGGCCTTGCTATTGACTATTGTATACCCAGGATTTCCAGCACCTCAAATAGTCTCTATTCCCTAAAAGGTGCTCAGTAAATATTTGTTGACTAAATTGATGAATGAATGGTTTTACTGTACTTTTGTTTGTGTTGAAAGTACCTCAGCATCCAAGCCCTGAAAGTATATAAAATTTTTTACCACTTTGGAATGGAAATCTACAGAATTAGATTTGTCTCCTATTTGTTTTCCTTTCCTTTCACACTTCCTAGGAAATTTCAAGAGGAAAAGGAGCCTGTAGAATCAAGATTTGATGACATGGTTGATATTTCCTTTGGATAAATAATACATGAATTAAAGAGGTCAAAGAATCTTCAAGATTTTTACAATAGTGAGATTCATGGCCTTTAAAAATATGTAGAACAAGATGAAACAAATGCTTTCAGTAGATGTTCAGGTGCTCTTGTCTAAAAATAACATACGTAACCACAAATCAATGTTTAAAGCCAGATGGTTAATGAAGGCCAGCCAGGAAACTCCTATAATTCACAGTAATGAGTATGGTAATGAGCTCCCATTATAAACCAAACTGCAGCGTGACATACTGTATCTATTTCAAATAACAGCAATTTGATTATTTCATATTTTTCAAAGCTCCAAAGCTTAATTTACAAGGAAAAATATTAGAGAGCCGGAATGTTGGAGTTAATCATGCCCAGTTAATTGTATGGAAGGTGGCCTAAATTTGATTAACAAGAGTTGTTTAAATGTCAGATGTCATCAGAAAGAAAATAATACTCAAACCCAAATAAAGGTTAAAATCTTTCAAAACATGAAAGAAGTCCCATTACTATGGTTGAAAAGAAATGTTTTTCCTTCAACTCTTTGATGTCTTTACTTTTCAAATAGGACCCTAAGAAAGGTTATGTTCTGTTGAACAGAATGTGTTAGGGACTCTGCCACTATAGAAAAATGCCAGGGATTGAATTTTATTTTTAGTATCAAAGGCAAATATTTATTTTTACACTTAAAGTTCACCTGATCTCAGAAAGGTAGTCTGAAAAAGCACTCCCAGATACCCAGAATGATAAGGGCAGGAGCACAGCACATGTGCAGACCTCTGAGTGTAGTTTCATGGATCCACTCTGCTCTTGGGAGACAGGTCACACTGGGCTGTCTTCTCATAAGGCGGTAAGATGCTTGGAGCTGAGTGTGAGAAATCAAGGGCTTCGGTACTCATCGTAATTTCCATCTCATGTGAATTCGGCTGCTCACGTATCCTGTGTTTGGAATACAAGCCATTAAAGTTGATGTGCATGTTTGATGCTCCATATTTTTATTAAACTACTATTTATATTAAACTATAATATATTATAGTATATTATTATATAAACTATAATATATTTGCTTTTAGGAATTCTGAAGCATGCTTTTCCCCAAAATGTGACAGGACTTGCACAAATTCTGATCTTCCATAAAATTTCTGAATAGACCTCAGTTATATTTACTGCAGACTGGAGGTTTCTTTTCCACAAGACAGAGAATCTCTGGTCTGGAAACAAAAAGATAAAACTGAAGGCGTGGGTACTATATTGAAAACTGGAGGATTAAGTGAATTTACCCATCTCCCCCTCAATTCTATCCCTCCCGCCCAACCAGCTCCCTATACACTGGTAGCCAGGCTTTTTCATCATCCAGGGAAGAGACTAAAAGTTTCTAGAAAATGATACTAACCCAAGAGGAAATTTCTAAAGATGGTAACATCAGAAGTTTCTCAAGTAAATAGCCCAACTTGATAACCCCACAATGAAATTCACAACCTGTAAGGTCTATTCATGCACTCAAACTGGCTACTGAGTAGACTTTCAAAATAACTAAAGGAATTGGAATGTTCCTAACACAAAGAAATGATAAATGTTTGAGGGGATAGATATCCCAATTATCTGATTTGATCATGACACCTTGTATGCTTGTATCAAAATATCACATGTATCTTGTAAGTATGTACAACTATTATGTATCCATAACAATAAAAATATTTCTTAGAAAAATAAAAATGATCAGTGAGCTATAAAATACTATACAATATGAATGGACAATATATGTCAAATATAAGAAGATAATAATATACATGCATGTATAATTATATATAAATACTATCAAATATGAAAAGATAACAATGCTATAAAATACAAGAAAACAATCAAGGGTTATTAGACATTGGAAGCTAGCTATAATTTGAAAGACAGAGACTAAAACAAATAGATTTAAAGCAACACAGGAAACAGAGACTATGCAGGAAAAAGAAACCTAAAAATAAAAACAAAAACAGCATCAATATCTACAAAGAGATAAGAAAAGATCATGCAGCAAAAACCAAGGACAGAATAGTATAATAAAGAAGCATTCAGATAACAAAGAGCTTTTACAAATTAAAAATATTATAGTTAAAAATGAAAACTCAGGGCCGGACGCGGTGGCTCATGCCTGTAATCCTAGCACTCTGGGAGGCCAAGGCGGGCAGATCGCTCAAGGTCAGGAGTTCGAAACCAGCCTGAGCAAGAGCGAGACCTTGTCTCTACTATAAAATAGAAAGAAATTAATTGGCCAACTAAAAATATATAGAAAAAATTAGCCAGGCATGGTGGTGCATGCCTGTAGTCCCAGCTACTTGGGAGGCTGAGGCAGAAGGATTGCTTGAGCCCAGGAGTTTGAGGTTGCTGTGAGCT
>CAUYRT010049601.1:0-44251 GCA_963574885.1 Lepilemur ruficaudatus
CAGGTTTTGTGAAGCCTAAAGGCATTTTGGATGCCATCTATAAGAGAAATAATACAACATTGTAGACACAAAATTGGGTACAGGGCTCAGGAAGGGGCCTTTGCAAGCAGAGGGCCTCAAGCATAAACTTCTTAGCTTCCCAGTAAATCTTCCTCTGGCCAGGACAGGACCTTACTCCTTTGGAGCCAGTAGATTTCAAAGCAAGTCTGTTGCTCTTCCAGATTCTAGATCATCCCCATGATTTTTTCTTTTCAAATCTGTAACTCAGCAAAAATTTATTGAATGCCCACCATGCCCAAGGCATTGGGTTGGGCCCCTTCCTTACCTGCCTCTGTCGTAAGACTGAGTTGGGCGCCAGACCAGGGAGCAGCAGGTCCTGACTCAGGGAGCTCCTGAGTCCGTGCAGGTAGCATCAAGGCAGAGGAGGAAGAGGATGGAACCGAAAACCAGATGGGAGAGCAGGGCCACATAGGATCTGAGGACACAGGTGGTCCTCTGCGGACATCAGGCCCCTGCGCTCAGAAGAGAAATCCATGTTGCTCTCTGTCGCACTGCTAAAAGGAAATGTTCCCATAGAAACTGCACAGAGGCCCTAGAGGCCTATGCTGGGATAGAAGGCTCATCTGTCCCTGAGGCCCCTCTGTCAGACACATCACCCCTCTCATTGGGCTGGTGTCAAATGTCACCATGTAGAGTCAGCAGCCAGGCACTTGGACACTGGTCTAGAGTCCAACTGTCAGCCCTCTCTGCACAATTGTTCCTGGCACTGTCTGGGCCTTTTTGAGCTGATCAAACGACAGCATCTGGAAAACTCCATATCAGTGCTAGGACCTGTATACAACCTCCAGGTGTTTTATTTTCCCTTAGAATGTTTCACCAGCAGAAAATGACAAACCCGCAGTGGTTTCTGCGGCCCTGCTCACCTGGTCAGACGGTCAGGCCTTTCCATGACTTGCCAGATGACCTTACAGGAGACCTTCATCTTTCTGAACCTCTCTTTCCTCGTCCATAAAAGTGAGAAAATAACCCAATGAAGGGCTATTTTTCTCGCTGTAGTCAAGGTCAGCCTGGGGCTGAGGGTGGGGAGGGGTTACTGACATCTCACGGTCTATCTTCTGGTCCAACGGCACAGGTGCTAGCCAGGGGGCCCAACCAGCTAGAGGTAGCGGAGATAATTAGGCAGGTCAGGGCACTTGGATGCCCCAAATTTGCTTTATGGTTTAGGATGTTCTTCTGTGATTTGCACTGACAAGCCTGGGTGGGAAGAAATAAAAACAGCCCAACTTCTTAAAGTGATTTGCCTGAAAATGTTTATTTAGAGACACATTGTACTGAATGTAGCATTTTAAAAGGCTTTCTAATGAAGCAAATACAAAACAACTCACACACCAGACAAAGCTCTGTGGCAGACCTGCAGTGCAGGGGAGAGTGGAGGCGTTCTCAGCCAGAGCAGGTGGGCCAAGGAAGACGGGGGCGGGAGTGTGGAGGGGGAGGTATCAGGGTGGCCCAGGAAGTCTGCAGAGGGGTGGTCTGGGCTCTTCTCCAGGCTTCACTGTGACCCCTGTTTCCACACAGAGACCTCAGTGCCCTACCTCTGCTATTGGCACTAGTCGCTTCCCGAGCTGCCTGGGCCTTCCTCCAATTTGGGGTCGAATTCAGGGACCTCATTGATGAATTTTAAAATCCATTCACAGTATATGCAAAACTTCATGTGTGTGAAAAATCTGATGTGTCAGGGCTTAGAATTTTTCCTGGGGAGAGAGCTTGAGCTCTCACCTGTTCTCCAATGGGCTGAGGACCCCAAGAAGAAATCCTCAGTGTAGACCACGCAAGAGGCAGGAAAGGGCAGGTCGGCCAGCACGTGATTCCAGCAGGGCCACTGCGAGGGTGGGGAGTACAAGCCACCTCCAACGTAGAGTGGGCCGGGTCCCCAAAGGGAGATGGCAACTCCAACTCCAGGACACAGGGTCCCTCCTGAGGTGTGTGCCTGTGCTCGTCACACGCCCAGCCAACAGTCAAGAGCCTCCTATGGACGATCCCATTCAGAGCCCCTGTTTGGCACCCACGGCGATCCCAGCACTTGTGGGGGACATGATGAAGGTCAGACACAGTCCTTTTCTGCCTATGTGGGGCTCCCAGTCTAGGAAGCTGGGAAAATGGAGAGGTGCCCAGAGAAATTATTAACACAACGCACCGTGGTATGGGCCATGAATGAGGGTGAAATAAAGAACAGGACAGCACTGAGAGAAAGGCTGGCCAGCGCTGTCTGGAAGCTGGACGGCCGCCCAGAGGCGGGTGGCATGGGCCTTAAGGTCAGACAGCAGGCTGTGTGATGTCTGAACCTCAGTTTCTTTATGGTATGATGTAGCAATAACTTTTCAGTGTTGTTGAGAGAGCTAAATGAAGTCATGTGACCTTCACGTGGGATTTGGTTTTTGGAAAGATCTAGAAGGGCACTGAAAGCAGCAAGGGCAGCGTGGGTGCAGAGTTGGCTCAGCTGTAGCAGTTGGTGCCGAGTCAGCAGCGTGTCCATGCTGTGACTCCGGGAGACTCACCTGTGACCATCCAGCAACGTTCGGATTCAATGACTCAGCAATTCTTGATTCGGTGACGCAGCAACTTGAAGGTCTGTGTGGGTACCGGCGATAGAATAAGCGGAATGTTTATAAATCAGGGCTGATGTTGATAATCACAATTACAATCGTTGCTAAAAATGATCAATAGCTTACTCGGTGCCATGCTCCACATGGCGTTTATGGATGAACTCAGTCATCAGGTCACGCTAATGGAAGAGGCTCGCACACGACCCTCGCCAAGGGGCCACCTGTCACCTTCATTTTCAGTTTATTTCTCCCTCATCCCATTCTCACTCAAGCCTCCTCACCCCTAACCCCCGCAAGCCATGACCCTCTTCTAGAAGTCTTAGAAAGTCAGAGCCGGAAGGGCCCTAGGATACCCCTCGTCTACCTCCTCTTACAGAGGAGGAAACCAAAGCCCGTTAGAGGAGGGGACTTGCTTTTCTAGACCACAGAAAAAGGGCCTCTGAGCACCGAGTGGGGGTAAACCCAGGCAGGAGACCGGTTGCCTGCAGGGACTGCCCACACATCCCGGGTGGGCCTTCAGGGTGAGTGTCAGGCCGGTGCAGCCACACGCTCCCTGGGACTCACCTCTCTCCTTCTGGGCGGTCATTTCCCTGGTATCCCAGGCCACCTGGTCTCCCCTCAGCCCAAGCGGCCAAGCTGGGGACTTGGGCCACTCCAGGGCTCTAGCTGAGGCCTCAGTGGGTGCAGGGGCACCTGGGAGGTCCAGGGAGGCGCAGGAACTTAGAGATATGAGGTGGCCTGGTCACTGGGCAGTGCTTGGTGAGGGACAGAACACTTCCGGCCCTGTGGCCACCCAGGAAACTGAAGCCATCATGTGCTTTGAGACCAGCTCAGCGGTGGTGGTGTCTGGTCTCCCCTGGTCCTCCAGATCCAGACCATTCAGTCCTGCCTTCCCCTGGCCAGTCCCTCATCCACCTGCCAAGGCCCGAGACCCCAAGGTAGGCCTGTCGATGCCCCGGAACGCTCCCTTTCCCTCCTCTGCCTCTCGGACCAGACCACTGTCCTCCACACCCCCTGACCCCGTCACCATCCCATCCCTTCCCGGTGTAGCCTCGGCCGTTGCCCAGCCTCCCGGGGCCCTGGAGGGGTCGGATCTCTCTACCCCGGCCAGGGGTAGCTCCTTCACAGCCACCGCCAGGCGACCCTGCCTTTGTCTGCCACCATGAGAAACGGATTCTTTTGCGTGTGTGTGTGTGTGTGTGTGTGTGTGTAATAAAACATACATAACATGAGATTTACCACTTAACCATTTAATTTAGGGGCATTAATTACATTTACGATGTTGTGCAATCATCACCACTATCTGTTTCTAAAACTTCTTTATTACCCCAGACAGAAACTCTGTACCCCTTAAGCAATATGTCCACACCCCCCTCCCCCTCCAGCCCCTGCTGACCTCTTACCAACTTTCTGTCTCTGCGGATTTGCCGATTCTAGGCGCTGCGTGTAAACGCAAGCGTGCAATGCTCGTCCTTTTGTGTCTGCCTTCTTTCACTTAGCATAATGGCAAGATCCCTCCATGTTGTATGTGTGTCAGAACTGCATTCCTTTTTCTGGCTGAGTACTATTCCGCCGTATGTCCATGTTTTGTTCGTCCGGGCACCGAGTGATTGGGTCGTTTCCATCTTTTGACTACTGTGAGCGATGCTGCCGTGAACATCGGTGTACAGATGCATGTTTGAGCTCCTGCTTCCAATTCCTTTGGGTACATACCTAAGAATGAAGTGCTGGCTCAGATAGTGATTCCATGTTTAGCTTTCTGAGGACGTGCCAAACTGTTTTCCACGGCAGGGCACCATTTTACATTCCCACCAGAAATGTACAAGTGTTCCGATTTCTCCACATCCGGACCAACAATTGCTATTTTTGAAATGAGATTCTTTTTTCTTTCTGACAAACAGCTCTCCCGGGTCATCCCCAGCACGTTCCTGTTCTCTTTAGAACCTGACCTCAAACGGCCCTTGCCATGGCCCTGGGTCCCTCAGCCCGACCACTGCTGCGGTAGTCTGGGGGCGCAGGGGCTGAGACCACTGTCCTCAAACTTGAGTGTGCGTCGGAATCACTTGGGGGCCTCGTTCAAACCCAGATTGCTGGGCCCATCCCCAGAGTTTGATTCAGCAGGTCTGGGGGGATCCTGGACTGTGCATTCCTGACCACTCCCAGTCTAGGGACCACTGTGAGCACCACAGTTTTGAGGCATCGCTTCTCACAATTTGCCCAGGAGGTCCCAGCTTTGCTCTTTCCCTTCCACGTTTGCACACAACAACAGCCCACACCTCAAGGTCTTAGCCTGGGGATGGGGCTGGGGAGACAGGACAGTGATTCCTTCCCTTTCCCGGTTCCCAGACCCTCAGCCCATCTGTCCTGCTCCTTCTGGAAAGTGGGTGTCCCTCGTCCTGCCTCTGCAAACAAGTCAGGGCCTTTTCTGGAGCCCACAGCAGCACGAGAATTAAGGCCTCAGGTAGGTGAGCTTTGGATCAGCTTCCACCGCGGAGCTGCTCTCGGTGAGGGACTGATGTCTGTTCAGTGTGTTAAATGGCTGACGAGAGTGGAGTGTGCCAAAGGATTGCCCTGCAGTACCTCCCCAAGGCCCGGGGCGGGAGAAAGACAGTGACAGCCTGGCCTCTCCTCCTCCAGGCGCCAGAGCCTTCTCTTGCAGGTCTGTCCAAGGTCGCCAGCCACTAGCAGGGCTCCCCCGTCTCCCCCAGGCTCTAGCTTTGGAGACCTTTGCCAAGCCTCAGCCTCTGGTTTTGGCACACACTTTCCAGCATCTCCAATCTGCCCATTTTGCATGACAAATCACTTCCCTTATCCGGGTCTTAATTCCCCATTGGTCAAATTAAAGACTCCACAACAGGCCAGGCATGGTGGTTCATGCCTCTAATCCTAGCACTCTGGGAGGCCTTGGTGGGAGGATCCTTTGAGCTCAGGAGTTCGAGACCAGCTTGAGCAAGAGTGAGACCCCGTCGCTACTAAAAAAATAGAACTAAATTAGCTGGATAACTAAAAAAAAATACATATATATATATAAATTAGCCGGGCCTGGTGGCACATGCCTCTAGTCCCAGCTACTCTGGAGGTTGAGGCAGGAGGATCGCTTGAGCCCAGGAGTTTGAGGTTGCTGTGAGCTGGGCTGACGCCACTCTAGCCCAGGCAAAAGAGTGAGACTCTGTCTCCAAAAAAAGAAAAGAAAAGAAAAGAAAAGGCTCCACAACAGTAATGGTTTTCAAACTGTGTTCCACGGAGCCCTGGGGTTCTGCTGAGGACCAAGGTGTACCAGAGTCCATGCCCTGTGCTTAATTAGAGTGACCTCACTTAATTTATTTGATATCCTGGGGTTCTATGTAAATATCTCATTTGGAAAACAAAATTTGCTAGCTCGAAAATCATCATCTTAGATGATCTTGAAGGTTTTCGCCTCTGGTTTTGTCTTCCCCATTCTGTAGTTCTTTGACCACTGCATCTTTTCTGGGTTTCAACTTGTGCATCATGACATCAGCCTTGAGTTTTCCTTGAGCTTATCAGACTCCATGCTCAGGAATGCATGTTTCTTTCAGCACAGGGACAGGCCTTGACAGCCTGGGCCAGATGGCCACTGCCGCAATTGACTGCCCATTTTAGGGGAGTATCTTCAGCCAGGTAGAGGGGGTTGCGGGGGGAAGAAGGCTCAAGTGGCCGCCACGAGCTTTTCAGGGTATGTTTGTGTTTTCCACTAGAAAGATGCCATCTGTAAAGGAGTGGGAACCCGTTTCACAGGCCCTGTGACAGTCCTGGGTGAAACACCAGTGAACTCCCAGGCAGGTCCAATGGGAGCCATCCAGAGGGTGATTTCCGGCTGTCAAATTGACCTCACATGCCTCAAGCTGGTACATGGCAACCAGGAAACATGACAGACCAGCCTGGAATATCAGCTCAGCAGGACAGAAGGGGACATCCCTGGGATGCTTCTCTGGGAGCCAGAAAGGTGTTAGGAAGACAGTAAAACCCTGAAGCCCCAACTGGAAGCTTCTCAGGCTGATATGCTAGAGGGTAGGAGCACCTCCATTGACACACCATAAACTGTGGCAGTGTGGCTGCAGAGGCACTGGGAATGTTCAAAGGGAAGGAGGATGGGAGCTTTGCGACAGCATCGTATGTGTAAAGGGTGCGCCCAGGCATTTGGGTGAGGATAAAGCTCCCACCAGAGCTTCCCCAGGTCTGGCCATGCTCTGGCACTTAGTTCTGTAAGTCTGCCCAAAGACCCTGACAATGGAGTAGAAAGGGCTTTACAGCCAGACAGAACTAGGCTTGAATCCTAGCTCTGCCAATTCTTAGCTGAGCACCTTACTTGAAAACTCCTAAACCTCAGTTTCTTTGTCTGTAAAGTGGGAATAATAATATCTGCAGATGTCACCATTTGTTTTCCATCCACAAGACATTCTCCCTTTCTCCTTCAATTTTGTGTGGATGAAACATGTTTAGGGAAGGAGGGCCCCTTCTGCAACTTCAGTGGATAAACTGCAATTGATCTAATCCAAGCATGGTCGTGTCATTTTCTTTTTGTTGTTGATTGGTTTAGTGTAGGGCATGTGACCCAGTTTTAGCCAATGAGATATAAGGGGAAGGCTATGAAGGAGATGGTTCTGGGAAGGATTTTTCTTCCTGATATCTCAAGAAGTCCTGCTCACATCTTCCTACCATGAATGAGGTTGGGTGATGATGTGATGCTTGGAGGTCTGGGAGCTATTCTGCAACCATGAAGTGACAAGCCTAAGAAAGAAAAGATAAACCACCAGGGATGGTGGACACAAAGATAAAAAGAAACTGGGTCCTTGACAATTTTGCCAAGCTGTTGCATCAACCATGGGATTGCCTATCTCTCCAGGCTTCTTATCTGAAAGTGAAAAATCTTTATTCCATAAGACATTGGCAGCTGGGTATGCTGTTACTTGTAGCTGAAGCATTCCTTCCTGTAATACATCTATTTCACAGGGTTGTCGTGAGACTCAAACAAAATAGTAATTATGCAAAAATTCCAAGCCTAGGACTTGGTTCAGAGTAGGTGTTCAATACATGCTAATTTCCTCCCTCTCCTCTATTTTAATAGAGGAGATTTTATCCTATTCTACTATCCTCCCAGAACTGTGCTAAGAAACAAATGAGATAATTGTTATTTATTGCCACGATAATGCTGTGTAACAAATAGCCACAAAACCTCAGTGGCATACCACAATAAACATTCTTTAGCCCACATGTGGGAGGCATTGCCAACTTGCATGACAAAGGGCAGCTGCACAAGTCTATGAATATACTAAAAGCCAGTGAATTATATAGTTGAAGTGGGTGAATTTTATGGTATGTGAATTACATCACAATGAAGCAGCTAAAAAGAAGGAAAAAATAGGATGATTCCAGATTGAGGAGGAGCGTGAATTACTTGGTGACGCTGTTCTCTCCCATTTCCTACACAGCTGCTGGGGCACCACCATGCAGGACCATTCAAAATCCACAGTGTTAAGGGTTTCTCTGCCCGTCCTTGAAAATAATCACTGATTTTTACAATGAACTCTGTGGGGAAATAAGATTCTGTTAATAGCAATTCACTGTGTGGATTGTTTGCAGAAGCGCAAGCTGCTCCCCACAGAGCGTAGGCAAGGGCGGGGATCTCGGTGCATAGAGGGAAGTGGAGGCACCACGTGAGAGGCGGGAGCATCCATTGTCCCAGGAAGGCGGCATTAGGGGCGCCTGCTCTGCTGTGCATTTGCGGAGTCAGGGGCACACGGGAAAGCGGGGGAGGTTAATGAGCGAGAGCAGTGAAGGGCTGAGTGCAGGACCTACGGAGAAAGATGACACGAGCCGGGGTTAGAGTTCGCGAAGAGGAGGACCAAGAACAGTTTCATGGCCACCTCCAGGAGGCAGGTGGGTTACTCACTGCAAGGGGGGCGGGTCCTCGGCTGCTCTCCTGACTCTGCGAACTTGGTCCTTAGGAAGCAAAGCGGCTTTCACAGGAAACTGGCAACTGCCCGCAGTATCCAGGAAAGTCCATGGCTACCTGGGCCAGGTTGACATGAGCTTCCCCCTTTCTCTGGAACATTCTCACCCCTGCCCCCTTTGGCTGCTCAATTTTTACCTGTCCTTTGAGACTCAACAAAGCCATCTCCTGCAGAAAGCCTCCCTGGACCCTCTGGGCACCCCTTCGTGCATCCCTGACACAGCTGACACATTGAATCGCGTTGTTCTCATGTTAGACTCTAAGCTTCTGTCCCAGTAGTCCCAGAGCACTCACACCTGACACGTGCACGGCCGGAATGGGTGCTCCATAAACGCGAGAGGAAGGAAGGAGGGGAGGGAGGGCTCCGTTTCCTGGAGGGGCTGGCGAATCTGGCACAGGGGGACCCTTTCTGGGACAGGCAATGACCACCCCAAGCTCTGCCCCACCATTGGCATTGTCTTGGTACTCCGTCACCAGCACTGGTGGTCTGCAGACATCGTGGGCCTGTGGGAGTGACCCAGGGAGGTTGGGACCCAAGGGACCAACACGTGTGAAAGGACGGGGACAAAGCAGGACTGGACAGGGGAGAAGTGGGACTGTGGGACCAACACAGGCTCAGCTAGCCCCGGGGAGCTCTGAAGCAAGCAGTGCCTGTCATCATGCCGGGTGTCTGGGCGAGACGGTGAGACCTCTGTGTCCTCCTCGCCCACTCCCTGCTGACGGCTGCCCCGGGGAGCCTGACCCGAGGCAAAGCTGCCCTTCGCAGCTGAGGCTGACTCCGGGGAGCTCACCGCTGGCAGCACTTGAAGATGTGTTGAGGGCACCCTGAGCCCCGCTGGGGAGCAGAGTTCGGAGCTGGGTCTGACCCAGTTGGGAGGCAACACAGAGGGCAGTCACAAACCTGGGCTTTAGAGAGACACGGAGCTCCACTTACCAGCTGTGTCACTGGGGGCACGTTCCTTAATCCCGCTAGGGTTTTCTTTCTCCGTTTGCAGACTCAAGATGGTAATGATACCTGCCTCGTAAGAGTGTTGTAAGGATTAGAAGGGATTATGCGTATTAAATGTTCAACATTGCTCCTGGCACAGAGCCAGAGCTAATACACGGCAGCTCTTAAAAGTGTGTCTATTTTGTCTTGGTGTGAGATCTACGTCTGTGCCTTTTTTCCAGTTCCGTGGGTCTGCTTAGCAAAGTTGGAGGCAGGAACCCAGAGGGATAAAGGGCACCCCAGGCATGGGCAATGGTGGAAGAAGGCCCTGGGGATCGAGCTGTGATGAGACCCATCTCTCGGGACCTACTCAAATATCACTAGCCCTGTCTGTGACCAGACTGCCACTCAGATCCTCCCCCAGCCCCTGAGCTGCCGTTCAGCTGTGGTCAGAGTTCTTACCGCGTCCTGCTGGTTTGGGGAAACAGTGTGGCAACAGGCATGCCCTACATGGTGGCAGCCTCCAATATGCCTCCTACGCTTATAACTGTCTCCATGGACAAATTTCAATGACCCCTATATGTTTTCTTTAATCCTCTCCCTTAACTAACAACTTGACTTTTTGAGTCGTTTCCCAGAAATGGTGGATTTTCTGCAAGACAAAGGAGTTGAGATTTTGAATTTTAGAGGATCTCATGGCTAGAGTTCCGAGATAAAAGCTATTGAAAGTTTGTGTGCATGTGTGTGTTCAGATGTGTTTTGTGTATGTGCATGCATTGTATGTCTACACGGTACCAAAATTGGCTTATAAATAAAAGGAGCTCTCATAAATTAAGCACATAAGCCCAAAGGCTTTTCGAGTTCACATGAATTTAGTAAACTTTGGTAAATAAGGTGGTTTTTAAAAAAATTATTGATAAAATACAATAAAAATGTCTTCAAAATTGTCAGTATACATTTTTTCCAGATTTACTGGTCATTTTTATATTGGAAGGTGTCAGGGTTTAACACAAAGGTTATACAACTAAAAACCCAGCCAAAACAAAATGATCTGTGTTTGTATGATTTTTAACAAGTAAGACTAATTTAATATTGTTGGTTTAATAAAAACAGCTAAATCTCCCGAGTTATCAGCAAAAATACCCATGTGTTTAACTTTAAGGTTCTTACTCAAGTAAAAATGGAGACATGCCTACACAAAAATGTGTCAGTAAATTAGTCTAAATAAAACTCTAAATAAATGATAGCACAAAAACAGGAACTATGGTCAAAGGCTCATGAAGATAATTTGGTTTTGGTCACTTAACCCTAGTTGCAGATGCGGTGTCTTCCACTGACTTTACTGTCTGTGGAAAGGTACACACAAAATCTGTTTCTGAATCACCCTATCATCTGATATTAACAGTACTGTTAGGAATTTAAAGCTGCCCTGGGAGCTGTAATTACAAGAACTTAAATCAAATTGGGAGCCTTCCGTTGTCCCTTTGGTCTGGCTCATTCTTGATCTGTTTGTAGTACTGGTGGCAAGGTAGCCTGTTATGTGTACATTGTGTTGCCATAGCAAAGGCCTTTGTCTAAGAAACTTTGTTAATTTTTGCATAGTAATTATTCTTAGAATCCAAAGAGAATCTCAAAACGATCTTACTCTTTGGAAGTATTACATGTACTCGAATTTGCACTTAAGTAGGAAAATGGTTTCAGAGCATTCAGATTGTTTTTCAAATAGCTTGATCTTGATCCTTATGTACAAACGTTATGACTTCGTGTCATTGTTTGGGATGCTAAGGTTTGATGTTAGGGGTTTATTCATTCTACAGTCCAGTGACGCCATGTCAATAAATTTTATTTTGGGATGATGGTAGTTTAGAAAAATCTAATTAGCTAACATCTTTAGGCAGGATGTGTTCTAAAACTTCTACTGTATTTATAGAACTTAAAGATGTTACATTGTTCAGAATAGCAAGTCCTACTAGAATACTTACGTTTGCTATCTTGGTAGGTTTTTTGTTAAGTTTTAAAGCAATAATTATAACTATATACATATATTTTTTTCCTTCACCCCACCCCACCCCTCAAAAAACTATATTTTGTGATTGTTTCTTGGTCTATGTTTTAAAATTCTTTTCCTTCTCTTTCCCCCCAATTTTGTTTAGGAAAAGATGTTTAGATATTAAATTTGTTCAGACATGGAATGACTGTTGACACAATCGCATTGGATGTCTATCTCATATTCACAGGCTATCAAAATGGTTAACAAGAAAATAAAATGACAACTAGAACATAAATAAACTGCTAAAATAGGTAAATGCAAATGAGATATACGCTTATGACACATAATTCAAGATTTCCTGCTTCCTAGGTTTTCACTAAGGTTTAGGTTAAAAATTTCTGGTTAACGGATGTGATACTATATATAAAGTGAGCCAAAAATTATAAGGTATGTTTTCATAGAAAAAATTATAAAATGGGCACAGAATGCTGCTCTTTGTTAAGATGAATAATTTTGTTTAATTCAGAGGTTATTTAAAGGGTTTTATAAAACAAGATAAAAAACCAATAAATAGGAAAGAGAGATTTGAAGTCAAGTTGTCTAAATGGGTTTCACGTAAGAAAAAACGATCCCAGCGCTCAGCCATTTTGAGCCTTTTAACATTTTTGACCAACGTCCACAAAATCTAGATAATTTAAATGTTAAACTACATGTAAGCTTCTGTTTTCCTGTCATTATCAGATCTAGGCAGGACTTACAACCTTTTGTGTTTAGAATGTTGCTTGTTCATTCTGATATTCAGTCTCTAAGTTTTGGCTGGAGGTGGTGGCTCACACCTGTGATCCTAACACTCTGGGAGGCTGAGGCAGGAGGATCGCTTGAGGTCAGGAGTTCAAGACCAGCTTGAGCAGGAGCCAGAGCCTGTCTCTATCAAAACCAGAAAAACTAGCTGGGCGTGGTGGTGCTCACCTATAGTTCCAGCTACTCGAGAGGCTGAGGCAGGAGGATCGCTTGAGCCAGGATTTTGAAGTTGTTGTGAGCTATAATGGCACCACTGCACTCTAGCTTGGACAAGAGAGTGAGACTCTGTCTCAAAAAAAAAAGTCTCTAAATCCATAGCTCAAGGATTTGGTTTTAACAAATGCTTGTGTTTTATATAGCGGATTTCTACAAGTCTGACAGTAGCTTGATGCTTATAGATAAGTTAATTTTATAATCTTGCTTTTGGCATTTGGTGTTTTTTTGCTCTTATGTTGCTTAACAGATTTTAAAGGTTGATAAATGCGTGTCCACCTCCATTCTCATCTGGCTTAGAACATTTAATTGGCTATAAGTCTTTTGATTTTAAGTTCTTTGGCCACAGGGTTCCAGCGAGGGACAGGATGGAACCGGGCAGGTAGCCACACCACCTTGGCAATGATGGGACAAAATAAAAGCTTGGCCGTCAACGCTGCCTCTGGTGAACCTTGGCCAAAAGGAGGGAAATGTAAACCCTAAGCATCTCCTCCTGCCAACTAAGTGGACCCCCTCTTGGACAAGGGGACCCCCCCAAAAAAACCCTTAAAACTGAGTTCCTGGCCATGAAGGGAAGGGAGGTCAGACATGCATCATTATACTTCCATTCTGCCAGTCTGCTCCCCGCAAAAATACCTGGAGCCCGGGTTTGTTCAAGACCTAGGGGCAATAAACCAAATGGTGGAGAATGTTCATCCTGCGGTACCTAATGCTTATACCCTCCGTGTCACTTTATCTGGAAATCTCGCCTGGTTTTCAGCCATAGATTTAAAAGGTGCATTGTTTTGCATTCCTCTCTTGCTCCCAAATCCCAAGAACTGTTTGCGTTTGAATGGGAAGACTTAAAGTCTAAAGCCACATGCCAGTCCTGCTAGACTGTCCTTCCTCAGGTTTAAAAACCTTCTAACAATCTTCAGGAAAACTCTGGCCAGAGATTTGGGGAAAGTAGTTTTGGGCAAGGGAATGGTTTTACAGTATGTAGACGATATCCTGATGGCCAGTGAGACCAAAGCTGAATCAAGACAACATGCTGTAATCGTATTAAATTTCCTGGCTGACAAAGGATACAAAACATCTCACAAAAAGCTCAGATCTCGCTTCCCACTGTCAAATACTTGGGGCTTGAACTGTCTCTTGGAACTCGGAAGCTCCTCCCGGATTGGAGAGGCTGTCAGTTGCATAGCGGTCCCTGCCACCCCAGAGTGGTTGTGAGGATTCTTGAGTATGGTGGGTTTGGCTGGATTCGGGTTCCTAACTTCAGACTAATAGCAAAACCCCTCCATGAAGCCTTAAAGGGAAAGGAAAAGAATCCCTTACTTGAATTGAGAATTGCCACAAGCCGTCCTTAAATATTAAAGAGAAATTAATGACTGCCCCCGCACTGGGCCCCCTGGACTTATGTAAGCCTTTTGATTTGTTCATTTAAGAAAGGCAAGGAATTGGACTCAGGATATTGACACAAACTTCTGGGGATCATAAGCAACCAATAGTCTATTTGTCTAAGCAATTGGATGTGGTAACAAAAGGATGGCCAGCTTGTCTGAGAGTAGTGGCTGCTACTTGTGGTATTTTACAGGAAGCTGTAAAGTTTATCCTCGGCAACCAGTGACTGTTCACACCATGCATTATGTATTGCCCCCACTAGAACATAAGGGAGGCTTTTGGATAACAGCCAGCCAGTTGGGTAAATATCAGCTACTTTGTTAGATAATGCTAATATAACTCTATAAAATCCAGCCACCTTGCTGCCTACGAACTCTTGTTCCCCGGTCCATGACTGCATTCAAATTATTGACCAAGTGGCTGCTGGTGTGGATGCAGAGAGAAAGGAACACTCATAAGCTGTTGGTGGGACTGCAAACTAGTACAACCTCTATGGAAAGTAGTATGGCGATAACTCAAAGAACTAAAAGTAGACCTACCATTTGATCCAGAAATCCCACTACTGGGCATTTACCCAAAGGAAAAAAAGACATTTTATAAAAAAAACACTTACATTTGAATGTTCAGAGCAGCACAATTCACAATTGCAAAGATGTGGAAACAACCCAAGTGCCCATCAATGCATGAGTGGTTTAATAAAATGTCGTATATATACCGTGGAGTACTACTCAGCCTTAAAAAATGGTGAACTGAAACCTTCTGCAACAACCTGGATAGAACTGGAGACCATTCTTCTAAGTGAAGTATACAAGAATGGGAAAACAAACACCACATGTACTCACTACTAAAGAGGAACTAATGGATCAACACTTACGTGCACATGTGGAAGTAAAACTTGATGGAAATCAAGCAGGCAGGAGTAGGGAGGAGGGGATGGGTAAATCCACACCTAATGGATACAACATACACTATCTGGGTGGTGGACACACTCATAACTTTGACTCAAACTATATAAAAGCAAATTATGTAACCAAAATGTTTATACCCCCATAATATTCTGAAAAACAAAAACAAATTATTGAGCAAGTGTATTCTAGTCACCCAGATTTGACTTTAGCCCCTGTTGGACCCAGATGAGGAGCTCTCTGTGGAAGGAAGCAGCTTTATGAAACAGGAACAATGCAAAGCTGCATGTGCCATGGTTACCAGCCAACAGGTAGTAGAGACACAAGCCCTAACCCTCGGGACAGCTGCCCAGAAGGATAAATTAATTGTACTAACTAGACAGGTTCTAAGTATGCCCTTATGGTGGTACATGCTCTTAAAGCTATTTGGAAGAAACAAAAGTACCTTACCTCTGAAAACAAGAAAATTAAATATGGACCACAAATTGAGTTATTAAAAGCCATTTTACTGCCCAGGGAGGCAGCCATGATGCATTGTCTGGACATCAGGGAGTGGGATGGGTACTTCTTTTGACAGACTTTACTTCCTTGGCAGGGAGAGGTTGGCAGCTCAACATGGGTACAGAGTCACTCATTTCGGTGCTCCTCATACCTCAACTACGTCCCATTTCAGCAGGAAGCAGCCAGACAGATCAACGTCCTGATTCCCCAAGATTGAGGAATGAAATAAAAAGAAGGAGGGAGTTGTAACCAGCTCCACTAACAAATTTCAGTGACCTCTGTGTGTGTGTTTTTTTTTAATCCTTTCTTTCCTTTAACTACTTGATCTTTTGAGTTCTTTCCAAGAAATGGTGGACTTTCTGCAAGACAAAGAAGTGGAGATCCTGAAGGTCCTTGGGCAGACTGCCTGAGGACTCACTGTCTGCCTCCACCTGCCCCAGTGCGCACAGCCCCTTGTCAGTTACACCACGACCTGCCCCAAGGCACGTGGCCCCTCCTTCAAAAGCCCATGATCTCTGTTAGTTGGGGAGATGGATTTGAGGCAGCTTCTCTCATTCTCCCAACAAGACATTTTTATATTAAAAATTCCTTTCTTTCTTGGCAATCCCTCTTGTCTCAATAATTGGATCTTTGTGCAGTGAGCAACTGGACCTAGGCTGAAACCCCCTTTTGGTTTCAATAACACCCTGCACAGCACACAATAGGCATAGCTGGTCAGGCAGAAAAGAAAGTGACTAAATAAAAGAGACAGGGTGGGGAAGGCCATGGAGCTGCTGTTTGATGCCATGGAAAGCAAGAAGCTGTGGTCAGCTGAGCTGGGCCTTATAAGCAGGAGCTCCCAGGTGTCCCTGGGGACCCCATGCTGCTCCGCCCCAGGGGCCATTTGCTCTGGGAAGAGTGGTGTGTTGGCCCTGGGCTGGGAAAGGAGGGCTTCCCTGCCCGTCACTGACACATCCTTCCTCATGCGTTGGCTGCAACAGCCCCTCCCCCTCACTGCTAAGACTGGGCCCAAGGTGCCTGGGCCCACAGCAGCCCCTCCACCTGCCGATCCTGGGCAGCCTGCCCACAGCAAGAGAGGGGTGAGGAGAAGAGGACAGGCTAGTGGGCCTGGAAGGGGAATGGGTACAGTCGATTTGGGGACCACCCAGTGAGGCCCCAGGCGATGGTGACGGCATTCAGAATCCTACTGTCACTCATGCAGCGGTACCGCCATAGCATCCTAATGTTCGCAAGGGGCCTTCGTGGGACTTGTCTCGTTTAGGCTGCTCAAGCCAGGCCTTAACCTCTCTGTTTACTTTCTCCGGGTTCAGAGATCTTTTCCCAGGTGGGTTTTTCAGCTGGCCCTGATGTGCCCTGACCTACCCATGCCTGACTGACCCCACCTAGATAACGGGGACAGAGCAGGCCCTGTCCCTGGGCTCTCCTTGGCCTTCCCTGAGATGGGGGTGTTTGGGGGTGGTGGAGAGAGCGCACTGTGTGCTTTTTCTCCAAGGCTGCAAACGCAGCCGGGGGGTGCCACCCCACTCTCCGAGCCTCAAGATTTGTCCTCCTCCAAGGGCCCTCTCCCCAGGCCACTGTCTCCTTCGTACCTCGTCCCCCTCAGGGAGGAGAGGCTGCAGAGCCATCTGGATACAGAGAACGTGGGATTGATGTGCCGATTTTAGTTCTGTGGGAGAAGTCACAACAAGGGCTGTAATTTCTCTGCAGTTTCTCCCCTCAATGAGGCGTCTGTTGGCGTGCTGTGAGGAGGGGCTCATCTGAGTAGGCAGGGCACAGATCTGGAGCCAGTTTCACGGCTGTGACAGGACCTCATCGCCACTTCTGCCTCCTGTCCTCCTTCTCTCCTCCCTCTCTGGCTGACTCACACATGGCCTCCAGCCCTCTGCACCTGGAGCATGAAATTAGACCAACACACGGGCAGTCGCCAGTCGGGGCTGTCGGAGCCTGGTGGTCTCCTCGATGGCCACCCCTGACCCCAGCACATCCCGTCAGCTCAGCTGCCACTCCAACCCTGTACTGTGGCCCCTGCCATGTCCCAGAGCTCCAGAGATCAACAGGGAGCACCCCCCTTTGGGAAGCTGGTTGCCTGGGTGGGAGGGGAGGCACAGAGACCAATACGAGATGCTCCTGCTACTGGCAGAACGCACAGGGGCTTTGGGAGCTCACAGAGGGAAACCCTCATCTCTTGGGGGGCAGTGACTGGCAGAGCTGGAACTCGGACAATTGAGGTTTTGTCCAATATAGAGGGTGCGACATTTGAGAAAAAAATGATTTTAGATTGTGCTGAGAAAAATGTGGTTACATTTACAGAATGACAGGATGTGTCTTCCTGTGCAGCAAGATGCTTGATGGGAAGCATGATTATTTAAAGCGGGAAGCTCCCAGGTGGCAGATGTACTAATGTCCTGCTCCCCGTGTCCTCCCAGCCACATTAGGCATTTCCAAGCTGATCTGAGGACACCTTGTCCTGGACATCAAGGTGCCAGTGACAGTTCTGGTGGTTGAGGGTGAGCAGAGAGCAGGTGATGCTTCACCTGAGTCTAGATGGGTGGGCAGGCGTTTGCCGGGCAGGCGTTTGCCAGGCAGGTGAGGGGGCCTGGGGGGAATTCCAGGTAGAGGATGGAGGTGTGAAGGTGAACACCATGTTCCAAAGGATATACATGGTTTGGCCTGGCAGGGGCTTGAGGGAGAAAGGCAAGAGGTGGTCCTCAAATGGTAGGTGGGGCCAAATCCCGAGGGGCCTTGAATGCCACACTAAGGAAGTCACAGCTTCCCACCTTCAAGCCTTTGCTCACCATAGACTATGCCCCCTCGGGAGCAGGGGCGAGGCAAGCGAGTGCCCAGGGTGTAACATTTAGGGAGGCTTGGGCGCAGTCGTGGAGTGCAGGGTTGGCACCTGAGAGACTGCCTCCGCATTTTGCATCCTAGGTCTCCCACCCACCTCCCCCAACCCCAGCCCCGCTCAGGAGGGAGGTCACTTTCTGGTCACCTTTGTATCCCTAGGGCCTGCAGCAGTGCCCAACCCCAGGAGGAGAGCAAGAAATGCTCATTGGATGAATGGAAGAGTGAATGAATGAATGAATGAATGAATGTTTTTCTCTCTGCAACATGTTCACCTTCCTCTCGGCCAGGCCAGGTGTGTCATTCCTTCTACGCCCACCTCTTCCTGTGTCCCCCAGACGGCCCTGCCCCGAGTCCTCAGCTTTAGTGCTGTGTGCATGTCCTGTCTCCCAGCCAGGTGGTGTTCTTCTGTCCTGGAAAAGGACATAGACAGAGCAGGTGCTCTGTCGCACCAGGGGGAATCAAATGTATCCGGCCCCTTGGCTGGGAAAGAGTAGCCGCTGCTGTTGCCGCTGAGGTTTGAGGTCTCCCTCCCCCCACCCTCCTTTTCTCCCCTTCATGGGGCCAGACTCAGAGGAGCTTCTTGGAGGTGGTGGCTCCAAACCGCCCCTCCATAAGTGCTACCTGCTTGCCCAGCCCGCTTTCCTCACTGTCCCCTTTGGGTCACTCCCACCTGGCTGATGCTCGTGCAATTACGAAGGCTCCAGGGGTCTCCAGATTCTCCGGCCCCTGCTCGCCTTCTGGTGACACTCCTGGCCGGGTATGGAACCCACGCGGTTCTTGGCTAAGAAGCAAGGTAAAACATGCACACTCCCGGGCTGTTGAAGCTGGGGGATGATTAATGATGTTCCCCAGGAAGGGTTGGACATTCGCACTTTCGTCTAGTGGAGGATTTATTTCAATCAGGAGGTTACTGGTTACTCTTTTTTTTTTTTTTTGAGACAGAGTCTCACTCTGTTGCCGGTCTAGAATGCCATGGTGTCAGCCTAGCTCACAGCAACCTCGGACTCCTGGGCTCAAGCGATCCTTCTGCCTCAGCCTCCCGAGTAGCTGGGACTACAGGCATGCGCCACCATGCCCGGCTAATTTTTTATATATATATTTTTAGTTGGCCAATTCATTTCTTTCTATTTTTAGTAGAGACAGGGTCTCGCTCTTGCTCAGGCTGGTTTTGAACTCCTGACCTTGAGGGTTCCTCCCGCGTCGGCTTCCCAGAGTGCTAGGATTACAGGCATGAGCCACCCTCGCCTGGCCCAGGAGGTTATTCTTGCCATCCAAAGAAGCAGAACAATCTCCTCCCACGCTCACCTAAGAACAGGAACGACAGGCACAGGGCACCGTGTGAGCAGCATAACCCCAGAGCACGCAGGTCGGAGAGCTGAGCCTGTACCCCAAGGAGGTGGCCGCCCCCTGGCACTGTCAGAAACTGGCATCTTGCAGACTGTACCCCAGAGAGCACCAGCCTCCCTAATTATGTTGTGCTCAGGCACAACTCCTTGCCTGGTCCCCTGCACTGCCGTCCTAGTGGTTGTGTTGTAACTCTTGGCGGAGGGGTGCCAGACTGCGAGAGTACCTCTACAACTGGGTGCTGCTTTTTAAAATTCATTATTATTTTTTGAGACTGGGATCACAAACTCCTGGCCTCAAGCGATCCTCATGCCTCTGCCTCCCCAGTAGCTGGGATTAGGGGTGCACCACCATGCCCGGCTCCCACCCTCTTCTTCATGGATCTCTTTGCTCTCCTTCTGTGCACGGGAGCAGATGCTTTTGTGCCTGCGTGTCACCGCCGGGCCCTCTTCCAACTCAGCTGCCACCGTGGTGGGCAGCATCCCGGCTCAGGCGGCTCCACCTCCCTTCTGCCCTGGCCCTGGAAGCTGGTGCAGTCCTCGCACAGGTGCGTCCTGGCATGGCAGGGGAGGGGAGAAGGCAGCCTCCAACCCCGCCATCCGAGTGCAGCCTCTGAAGGCATCAGGTGCTCAGGAACCATTCGCTGAATAAATGAAGGAACCAGAGAGTGGACACATGGTGCATGCCTTTTTTTTTTTTCTTCTCCTGAAATAATGCAAAGTTATTGTTTTTATTTTAAGTAGAGATGGGGTCTCGCTCTTGCTCAGGCTGGTCTCGAACTCCTGACTTCAAGTGATCCTCCCGCCTTGGCCTCACAGTGTGCTAGGATTACAGGCGTGAGCCACCACGCTGGCCTGCTTGCCTTTTGTTGATCCTTCCCCTTGCCATCAGCTGGCCTACCTCTGGCAGCCTCTTTTCTTGTGAAATGGAAACAAGATAATTAGGCTTTAGAATGTGTAGAAATGACAAGGAAAACTGTGAGTAAATGACTCAGGTCCCTTGTGTGAGAAGAAAAGGCAGGAACTGAAAGTGCTTAGTACCTATTTATTCTATGCCAGACTCTCGATACATCACTTCAAAATTTTTGACAGGCCAGTGGAGTAGGCATTCTCCTTATCTTAACACTGTGTAAACTGAGGCACAGGGTGGGTAAGTACTTGGCCTGAGCTTTTACAAATCGTGCTCAGGAGACCCAGGATTTGGGTTAAGCTATTCTCACAGGTATTTGCTGTGTTTTAATTCACATTTTCCTGACTCCAATGATGCTCAGCATCTTCTGCGTGCTCATTTGCCATCTGCGTCTCTTGTTTCAGTAATGTCTGTTCCAATGTTTTGTCCATTAAAAAATGTTTTTTTATTGGCTTGTTACTGAATTTTGACAGTTGAATAGTCCGGGTACCTGTCCTTTATCAGATATATGCTTTGCAGACAGTTTCTATCAGTCAGTGAGCCTGTCTCTCCATGTTCTTAGCAGCATCTCCTGAAGAGCAGAAGGTTTTTACATTTTGATATAGTCCAACGTATTGATTTTTCCTTTTATGCTTGGTCCTTTCTGTGCCCTGGACCCAGGATCTAAACCCAGAGCTGTGGGTGTCAAAGTCCTTTCTCTTGTTACGTTTAATGTAGTGTTTCTGCAAAATCTGTCCTCAGACCAGCGCTAGGCTGGCACCACTGGAATCAGCCAAGGGGCTTGCTTGAAATACAGATTGTTGGGTCCCTACCCTGGAGGATCTGCTTCTGTGGGCCCGGGTAGGCCTGGGACTCTTCTGTGGGCCCGGGTAGGCCTGGGCCCGGTAGGCCTGGGACACCCTCAGGGATGGGGTGATCAGCCAGGCGTTGGCGGGGCTTTGACATAGAGCCCCTTCTTGCTTCTCGGCTTCTTTCTAGCTGGGTCCTGCAGGGTGCGGCCGATAGTGTCATTTCTGGGCCTGTTTCTGACGTGTTCCCTCTCCTCCCTTCCTCCCCAGGTCCTTAGCACAATACTTGACAGTCACAGATGCTTAAGACGTGCTTTTGAACTAAGCGACCCACTCTCTGCCAGCAGGAGGGAGAGGCCACCCCTCTCCGCAGCTGGCACTGAGTGGAGCCAAGTGGAAACCCTGTCATTATCAGCCATGGCATGAAGTGCTCCAGTGCAGCTCTCCGCGCCACCCCGCCGTGGGCGGCCACTAGAGCCGCTGCCTCACCCTCTCGCCCAGCCGGAGGGTTCCCCACCCGGGGAGGCTGCTATTTTAAAGTAGCTCCAAGATCGGTTCACTGGAGTTGAGGACACTTCTGCAAATGAACAGCTGGGGCAGCCTCCAAACAAAAGAAAACTGTATTCATTTGCAGCAGGGGGTGGGGGGAACAAAGTGTGTTTTGGATTAAGAGCAAAACAAACATCTAGAGGTTTTAGCAACTTTCTCTGGCATGTCAGATGTGACCTGCTTTCCCCCAGCAGATGGGGAGCAGTTCTGAGGGGGTAGAAATGATCCCTCTGTCCCCCTCCACACACACACACACACACACACACACACAAAGGGAGTAATGGTAAAGAAACTAAGATCTGGGCCGGGCGCGGTGGCTCACGCCTGTAATCCTAGCACTCTGGGAGACCAAGGTGGGTGGATCGCTCAAGGTCAGGGGTTCGAAACCAGTCTGAGCAAGAGCGAGACCCCATCTCTTCTAAAAAAATAGAAAGAAATTAATTGGCCAACTAAAAATATATATAGAAAAAATTAGCCGGGCATGGTGGCACATGCCTATAGTCCCAGCTACTTGAGAGGCTGAGGCAGGAGGATTGCTTGAGCCCAGGAGTATGAGGTTGCTGTGAGCTAGGCTGACGCCACGGCACTCCAGCCCGGGTAACAGAGTGCAACTCTGTCTCAAAAAAAACCAAAAAAACAAAACTAGCCAGGGCTTTATATTTAATTCTTCCAATAACCCACAAGGTCACTATTATTATTCCTGTTTTACAGATGGGTAAAGTGATGCTCGAAAGGTTATAAGGACAGCTAGGATGTGCTGGCTGCAGAGCTGAGTTCTTGGCTATTATTAAATAATGGTATTATTATTTCCATGTTGCAGATGAAGAAGCTGAGATCATGTAACTTGCTCAAGTTCACAGAGCCAGGAAGTGGTGGAGGCAGGACTTGAACCTAGGTCTCTCTGCCAACAAAGCCCTTGGGTTTGCCACTTTGCCCCAGAGCCTGGTTTGGGTTCCCCTCCCTCCCTGCCTCCATCTGTCCCCCTGACTTATTCTGGGTTTGCACGTGTGGGGCTGACTCACGGGGGAGCAGGAGAGCCCGTCCTCCGGAGTGAGAAGGCAGATTTTATTTCTATTCAGAGCATCTTGGGCTGGTGCTGGGAGAGCCGCCAAACCCAGCTGACACATTTTCCCCTCCCAAAGCTGCTGGGTGGGTGGGCAGCCCTGGGGGCTCCAGGGGGCCGTGTGACACCAACTCCTCAGCTGTGTCTCAGCACCAAGGGAAGGATGGGCTTGCCTGCTTCTTCTGCCTTAACCACAACCTCTTTCACCGCGGGAGTTCACTGGGGCTGAAATTACAGTTGCTCAAGTCTTTCTTACCTCTCTGTTCTGGTCCAGAGCCGAAAGGAGCTCCAAGAAGCCATATGTTCCAGGCTCACTTGTAGGCAATTGAGACAATCCCAATTGTTCCCATTTCACAGATTTGGTCATCGAAGCAAGCCAGCTGTGGCTCCTGTTTGGATCATCCTCTTTCCTGTGAGCCCTACAATGTTTCCCAAGTGTTCTTTCTCCATCAAACCATTTCTCTCATCAAGTGATGATAAGAGACACGGGGGTACTTGTTAACTGTCTCGATCCCCTGCCATCTGCTGTGAAAGTTCTGCAGCAGGAGGTTAGAGCCAGGGCCCAGGAATCTGCCCTTTAACAAGCATGCCAGGTGACTCTCATCACCCAGGAGATGGGGCCAGGGTTTCCCGTCATCCCTGGTGGGATGGGAAATGCTGGCAAAGATAGACCCCCGGTGGATGCCAGGATTGTCCCCACTTCAGGCACAAGACCCTGACTGACTGTCTTAGCTGTGCCCCCAGTTGTAGCAATTACCCCTGAAACTTGGATGTTTGCGGCTAAAGAAGCAACATTTCCCTCCAGCCCAGCGCGGGCAATCAGGGTGAGCTGGTGGGACGGTGTGGGTGGGCCTGCACCCCTCTGGCCGGTTCTGATCCTCCAGGGGATGTTTGCCAAGGACCATCAGAGCACGAGGTACAGCTCTCTTATTCTGCCTTTAGCCAAACACTCCAAGTGCTGAGGGGCTGCCCGCCTGCTAGAGGTCTCTAGCCCGTTCGTTTCTGTTCTGTGCAGGAAAAGCCAAAAGGCGTCGCAAGGGTGGTTTGTTTCAAGTTGCAGTGGTTTCATAGTATGTCCAAAAATTCTTTGAGATTTCTTCCTGAAGAAGTGGAGCCCAATTCTCCTCCCTTTGAGTATGGCTGCACTTAATGACTTTCTTCTTTTTTTTTTTTTTTGAGATAGAGTCTCACTCTGTTGCCTGGGCTAGAGTGCTGTGGCATCAGCCTAGCTCACAGCAACCTCAAACTTCTGGGCTCAAGCGATCCTACTGCCTCAGCCTCCTGAGTAGCTGGGACTACAGGCATGCACCACCATGCCTGGCTAATTTTTTTTATGTATATATATATTTTTAGTTGGCCAGCTAATTTCTTTCTATTATTTTTAGTAGAGACGGGGTCTCACTCTTGCTCAGGCTGGTCTCAAACTCCTGAGCTCAAATAATCCTCCCGCCTCAGCCTCCCAGAGTGCTAGGATTACAGGCATGAGCCACCGTGCCTGGCCATAACTTCCTTCTAATGCGTAGAATAAAGTGACTTCGGAGACAAGGTCACAAAGGGCACTGTGGCTTCCTTCTCTTTCCTGGACCACTCACTCTGCGGGAAAGCCAGCGCCATGTTGTGAGGACGCTCAAGCAACCCACTGGAGAGCTGGTGAGAAACCGAAGCCTCCTGCCAATAGCTAGCGAAGAACTGCGGCCTTTTGCTGAGGGCTCTGTGAATAAGCCACCCTGGAAGCAGATCCGCCAGCCCCCGTCAGGCCTGGGGCTGAAACCATGTCTCTAGACACCCCCAGTGGCCCCCTCCCATCTCCCACACTAGAAGTAGAGAGGAGGCAGATGGATGGGTATCTGCACGGCCTAAGGGGCGAGGTGTGGGGACGGGCAGAGAGGGCAGGCCCCACGATGGACAGATGGACAAGGCATGCAGCTCTCCCTTTTGCTGAATGGCCACAGGAGGAAAGAGGTCGCCGCCCCATGCCTCTCGCGGAGATGCTGTGAGTGTGAATGAGAACAGCTTGCGAGGGCCTCTGCCACGCACAGCCTGGTGCGGAGACCTTTCGTCACCTTCTGGACCTGGCACTGACCCAGGGGACAAGTCACGTGACCCACGTGGCTATGCCCTTTTAGCCGTCCTGGTTCATGGCTCACATCCCAAATACCCACATGCTCTGCAGGGCTCTCACCCTGGGGAAGGGCGTGGACTCGTTCGAGGGTGGGGTAGGTTCTAAGATGCATTGAATGTGTTAAATCTCTGGCTGTGTGCACATGTGCATCTTTTCTCCGGAGTGTCCAGCTTCTCAAAGGGGTTGTGACCCACGAAATGGTCTAACTTGGTACAGGCTATCCAGTCCGGCCCCTCCTGGGTGTTTTCTCCCAGCAAATCTGGTTTCCAAGTTTAAGGCTGTGAGCATCCATCCTGATGGAGTGCTCACCTCTCCACTTTGAAACCCTAACAATTCACCTGCTTTGGGAGGTTTGAGATCAGGCCTATGGGCAGATACATCCTCTACCTTTCCCCTCCTGCCAGGCAGACCTCGGTTTCCCTGCACCCAAAGTGGACCAGCATCGTGTGACAGCCACTTTCCAGGCCACCGATAATGTTCCCAGTGACAGGTAAGTCATCTGCCCTATTGAAACATCCTGTGTCTGAGCAGCTCCTTGCCAGAGGTTTTTTTGTTGTCTTTTGTTTTGTTTCGAACACACAGGCAGAATTCCACCTTGAATAGGACTTTTAGTGTGTTTCCCAGCACTGAAGTTGGCTTCCTAACATAAAGTATAATCAGGGTTGTTCTCAAGCTAATGGCTCTGATCATGGCAAAATGACTTCTGTCTTGATCTCACCTAAATTCCTCCTCAATCCTTCTTTAACTCAAGGGCTGAACTGACCATAGCCTGCTCATGAAAGCCAAGCAGCAAAGAGGGAAGGTTTCCCCAAGGATTGTCCTGTCCCAATAGAACTTTACCTTTTTTTTTTTTTTAACATGTAATAAGTTCCTGAACATGTCTAAGAATATAAAATGTATTAAAGTTGGATGATGATCTTATGCTATAGGAAAGCAATGTCGCCTAGTGGTTAAGAACTTGTACACTGACCGCAGCTGCATGGGCGTAAATCTGTCTTTTCCCAGGTGTGTGGCTCAGAGACCTCTCTGTGCCTCAGTTTCCTGAAAATGGGAATGATTATAGTAACTACCTTGTATACTAAGTAGTATAATATATTTCAAGCACTCAGAACAGAGTCTTGTGGACTATATGTGTTAACAATGATTGTTGTATGTTGTAAAGTGGGTTTTGTACTCAAAGAACTAAAAAGAAGGATCGGCTTCCTAATTATATTTTGTCTGTAACAAGACAATCACTGCCAATCTACTTTTAAGACCTTGTTTTCTTTCCCTCACAAGTGACTCTACTCAACCAACCTGAGTTCAATGAACACTTGGCTAAAACTAAAGATTTTCCGCTTTCAGCATCCTAAAAATTTTCATCTTAGTTTCAATTGTGTTATGTTTGAGAGAGCTTTTGTTTCCTATTACTAACGCTTACGCTTTTATTTTCCCATTTTTGCTCATTTTTGTATCAATAAATAAAACATTTGAACAATTGCGCCAACATGTTGTACGGTACAGGCCAAATGGAATGGGGATGCTTCAAAGACAGGGGCTGCTGGCAGGTGGTCTGTGTCACCTTATGACAGCCCAATATACCTGCCCGTGGATGTGAAAAAGCCCAAGTTTGGCGAAGGAGAATCAATTTAGGAATGTCAAAGTCCAACCTGTGACGGCGGTGCTGGTTCCAAAGCCAACACCATTGAGGCCGAGACATAGATCTGGGCTCATGTCAATGATCTGCTTGTTGAAAAAACAGCTTGTTACCGTGAAGGAGGAGACAGACATTGTTCACTGTAGTAACAGACCCATGCCGAGAGAGCTAGCTATAAAGCAACTATTCATAGCGTGAGTCATACATTTTTTTTTTGAAATCCATTATAAAACTACGGTGGCGTTCTACTGGAAAATGGATATTTTGAGAAGTTTTGCTGGAGAGGGCCAGGTCTTTGTCACGCTGGCATCGTGGTGAGAGAGATTCGAAAGCACTTTTAGTAATTGCTGTTCCTTCCCGCAGCTGAGGCTTAACAGGGGAGCCTCTCACGTGGATTACGGTGAGCTCTACAGCGCCCCCTGCTGAAGTTGCGAGGCGCAGCAGATACTCAAAGCGCCCTTCGCAGTGATCGCCTTTATTCTCCTGGACAGTGTCTTGCCTTAGAGCTGGCAGCTGTCACCAATGCCTCCGCTTCTTTATTACGCATTTCTTTGTCTCCTTTTATGATCGGGGTTTAGTCAGCTAGAGTCGGAGTTCTTCACATTCCCGACAGGTAGGGTTTCTGTAGCTTCGGTTTTCTCTTTACTTTGGTGGCTACTTTCTAGAAGTTGGGGAGGATACGTGTGAGTCTGAGCAATATGCCTTGCACAGAAACATCGAGAGCGCCCTGATGCTGCCGGAGGCCTTCACACCTTGACGCGACAGCCGGGTGTACAAAAGCAACTGCAGGCCCCCGAGAGGTAGATGCCACCGCCAAAGAGGACTTCAAAAGGACAAAACACAGAATTCCTTATGTCTCCTCTCCTGGTGATGGTCCTTACTATTTCATTCTGGGATGTGAGCTGTTTTGGTGATGGAGGGTTTGCTAAATGGATAAGGAACGGTGACTGTTATAATATTGAAGTGGCGTTTGAATCATATAAACATTTATGGATGTTTCTTCTATTTCCATCCCTTAATCTTGACATGCCAATGGGCATGTGAGGTCAGCAATGCCTTCTAAGCTTCTACTGATCAGCCTGGCTGCCACTGTCCCTACATGATCCTGGGGACTCTAAGGAGAGTCCAGTCCTGTGGTCCTGGCCAGATCTGGAATTTCACTACTGACTTTGTTATGCTTTGTGTTTCTCCAGACCAGAAGGTTCCTCCCACCTCTGGAGGGGCCTCAGCTTTACCCTCGCAGCTCTCATGAGCCTCAGTGCAGTTCTCAGATTGGGGGGGTTCCAGGAACTCAGGCCTACCTCCTTTCTCCCGACTCCTGTGCCATTGTCAGAGCTGGCGGAGCGCATCGCATTCCACAGTGGAATGGCCATTTAACATGTGCAACGCTCCCCTTTGAAAGCACCTTAAGTGGCATGTTCTAGAAAATAAACCATTGTCCACCTTCATCGATCCTGGAAGCTCAGACTTCTTAGTAAAGCTCATTTACTTCAGAAGAGCGTATGATAAAATCATTCAGGCCCACTTGGAAATCCACTATAAGGGGTGCTGGCATTCTAAAAAAATTATTTTGTGATTATGAGAGTAATGCATGCTCATTGCAAAGAATTAAGAAAATACAAAAAGGCAGATAGAGAGAAATAAAATCTCCCAGGGTCTTACCTTTCAAAAATAACCATGATTAGCATTTAATATACCACCTTTTTTCTGTGCACAACCATTTATAAAATTACACGGTACTTTATCTACAATTTTGCAGCTTGCTTTTTTCACTTTACACAACCAGAACATTCCCCGATCTCATCATCTATTCTTCAAAAACACCGTTTTAATGACTACATAATATTTCATTGTCTGGTTGTCCCAGGATTTATTTAGCTGGTTCTCTATTTGCAGGTGTCTAGGCAGTTTCCCAGTTTTCATGATTATAAATGATGCCATGGTGAATATTCTTGTCCAGGAAATCTTTATCTGGGTTTCTGATAATTTCCTTAGAAGAAATTCCAAGAAGGGAAATGATGGCATCTCAGGTCTGCTGTGGGTACCTCTCTCCTTCCGGATGCTCAGGAAGGTGGAGTGGCTGCTCCTGTCATCCCCTGCATGGGTGGCGATGGCTGCCTCCAAGGCATCCTGAAGCCCTGGACAGAGAATTTTTATTGGTGCTGGGGGAGATGCAAAGGGGGCCCCTGCTTCTCCCCAGGCAGCTCCCAACTATTCACCTGAACCTGCTCCATGCAAAGCAGAGCTTTCCCCTGCAGGAATCATTTCATAATTAACTTAGAACTAAAGCATATTTAATTAACCATGGAAACCCTCCCAGCCATCTGCCTCTGTTTTTATTTTGAGGAAAATGGCAGATCTTTTTTTCCTTAGCTCCCTCTTTTTGGGGATGGAGCTCATTTCCAGCATCTTGGTTCTTGTATGGGGCAGGGTCCCCTGCCTTGCTGGTCACTACCACCAGTGGCAGAGTCCGGGGGGGGGCGCCCAGGTCAGAGGTCGCACAAGACTGGGCTTTGCCTGCCAAGGCTGGAGCCCCTGCCTGAGGGTGAGCCCGTTGGGCAGAGGTGGCACCTGCCCACCAAAGGATGGGCCATTCAAGCCTGTTGGCTGCTGTCCTAAAATTACAGGGCTGTAGAGTGTCAGTGTGGTAAGGGACAAAGGCCAATACTCTCATTTCACAGAGGAGGAAACTGAGGCCCAGAGAGGCTGCAGGTGGAGCCCGAGCACACAGACTCTCAGGCCTCTTCTTTGCTCCTTTGTTGGAGCCTCAGGGGAGGGGTATGGCTTTGATTTCTGTGCACTCCTACAGGGAATCCTAACGGCTGTAACAGCCCACAGTGTTGGAGCTCTTCTAAATGTGCACGATGCGTTCTCAGATCACATCTCACTGAGTATTCAACCCAAGCTCCAGAGACTCCAGGGTCACATGACTCGCTATCGTCACACAGCTGGTGAGTGTGGAGGCTGGGATGGAAACGAGAAGAGCTGTGGTCTGAATTCCCAATGTGTCACGGTGGCTGTCTTCCCGTGGCCTTCCCCAGAGTGCCTGGACTGAGGGAACGTCCAATGAAACACTAGCACAGTTATTTCCAGTGACATCACCTCTTCCTGGAAGGCCTCCTGACCATCCTGCCAGGCTGAGTGGGAGGGAGGACTGGTTCTCTGAGCCTTCATCACCCCACACATGCCTCAATATAATGCCCTAAGGCTCTAGACTTCTTGCTGTACCCCAAGTTCTAGCAAAGGGCCTGGCATACCATTTGGACACCAAGTGACCTTGAATTGGATGAGATCCAGTGTGAACACGGGTGTGATTGCTTCAGCGGCTGCCCCTCCTCCTTCCCTCAGGGGTCATCCGAGATCCCTCTGGGGGGGGGGGTGAGTGTCAAGTGTCATGTGTGCTTTGAGATGGTCCCCAAGGGCTGCCATATGGACCCATTCATGTGCCCAGCTGGCCGTGTGCCCCAGTCCTGGGGCTGTCAGCTGGGCTGGAGTTCTAGCCCACAGCTCACAGCCAGGTAGCATCACTTTTAATAGATGTACAGCCGGGTCTGGAGGGAGACAGGGACATCTGCCACCAGGTACCTTCATGTTTTTGGTAAATCACACCCACTGCCTGAGACTCATTTGCTCCTCTGTGAAGTGAGGCAACTGGACTCTTCCAGCCCCAATGCTCCATGTCCTATGCCTTTGTTTATAATGACCCCTGGCAGGGCCCAGGAGTGGCAGCATGGGGACCAGGGCAAAAGGATTGGGAGTCACCTCCAGCAAGAGGTCAGGAGACCGGACCTGCTAACCAAGACAACACGCATCCCGCATGTAAAACACAGAAAAGTGCCAGCTTCCAAGGGTGCCTGGATTTGCTTTAATGTTCCTGCCAGGCTGCAAATCTCTCTCCTTTTAAGATGTAACAGATTTGCTCCCTGAGATTCATCTTCAATCACTCCCCACTCTCTCCAGCCACTCCAGGCTGCACGGAAGACAAGGGGATCTGTGGCGATGGATAAGGAAACTGTAGATATTCCCCCAGAGCTGTGGCTGGTAAACCCAAGCAAGTCTTGGCTCCCCTGAGATCAGATTCATCAGGAGAAGCTCTGACGATGGGGCACCGGGTCCGCCCAGCCCGGAGCCAGGCTGCAGCTGCCCTGCCGCGGCGCCTTGCACACCTCCTGGACCACCGTTCTCTGAAATACGGTACAATTTCGGGTGGAGAACTTACCTTTTTTCTCTCAAGGGCATGACCTGAAAAAAACAAATCGATGGAGGAAGATGAAAGTCAAATGCAGCTTCATTCAGGGAGAGAAATAGAAACTGTTTCAGTCATTTGCTTTTAAAAATCAAGAATAGGGAGCATATAACTCTTTCCGGTAAATACAGCCAGTAATGAAAACGCACTTCAGTTACGTGCTGCAGCTGCTTATGGGAGGGGGGCTGAGGCAGGAGGAGGAGGAGGAGGGCAGCGGGAGAGAAGCAGCCAGAAACAGGGGCCCAGGAAGAAGGAAAACATCAAAACGCAGGGAGAGAGACAGAGACAGAGAGAGGGAGACAGCGTGCCCATGGGCACATGGAGGACAGACTCACATTCAAAGAAACACAAAAATACAGACAAAGGAGAGAAGCGTGCACACATGACATGCAGAGACAGAGATGGAGAGGCCGGAGCAAGAGACAGACACACGAAGAGGCAGAGGAGAGGGAGACAAAGTTGGAGGGCTGTTAGCGGTATAGCTGTTTCAAAGTAACCAACACGGCCATCGAGGGTTGCTTTTTTCTTTTTTAGAGAGACAAACATTACCAGAATTACTTCTTGTTTTTTTCAGAATTATTTTTTAATGTGCTTTCATTCCTGTCTCCCTTTGGGAACCGAGCACCTTCTTCAAAACCCATTGTCCTCATTAGCAGTTCCAGGCAGGGAGACCTCACACCTCCTGCTGCGACCTTTCCGGGACACCGCGCTGGGAACCTTCAAAGTACTGTCGCGTTTTCACAGCTTCGGACCTTTGCGGTCTCACCTCGCAGGGTAGCTACATGGCCACATTCAGCTCAAGCCCATCTCCCCCTCGCAGGGCCACCTCGTTGGTTTGGAGACCACCAAGGCAGAATTGGGGATGCTTGCACCAGGGCAGGACCTTCCGGACGGAGTCTGCTGAGCAAGTGAGTACCTCGGATGTGTCGCATGAATGAAAAGCACAAGCCGGCACCCCAGCCGCATCACACCCCATAACAGCTTCCCAGACCGGCCAAGCGCTCTCGCACCTCGCTGCCAGGAGCTCCTCTTTCCTCCCCTGCCCCTGCCGTGCGAACCCTCCCCATCCATCGTTCATCGATCAATTCATTGTCTCAAGCATCTCCTCTGTGAATCCTTTCCCAACAGCCTCCTACTCCGTTGGGTTCCCGCCACCGTTTGTTGCTACCTCCGCTGCAGGTCTCAGCGTCACCCCATTGGAGCAGCTTCCTCAACCTCAACTTCTTGTTATTTTGGGCCGGGCGCTGCTTTGCTGTGTGGCGCCGTCCCGTGCATTGCGGGAGGCTTAGCAGCACCCCTTGCCTCTGCCCTCTAGATGCCAGCAGCCTCGCCGCCCCAGCTGTGACTACCAAAAACGTCTCCAGTCATTGCCAGATATCCCCTGGGGGGAGAGATCACACCAAGGACACTGAGTTAGAGCGTGTGTTTGTGTGTCAGCCCTCAGAGGGTGTGTCCTCTGGATCCTCAGTGCTAGAGGGGCGCTTAGCGTGGAGAAGAATCCAGACACGTGGACTGTCCCCGTGGGTGGGCAGACAACGAATTGGCCAGTTGCACGTGAGCCGTGTGGATCATGGAAATAGGAGATATTGGCACATGAGGTCTGTGACTAAATGGGCTCTCCATTGAATGAGCTGTGCGGGATGTGCACAAGGAACATGAAAGAATGTGTCTACATATAAGGCTCTTGTGATCTAGTCCATCGCAAAACGCCCGCGGCCACAGGGTGCCAGTGAGGGAATACCAGGCAGTTTGCGATCTGGTCATGAAGCAGTGCAGGTTGAGGTGTTTAGAGAAGGGCAAGCCAGGGTGGGCTGCTGTTCCTGTGGAGGGCTTAGGGGGCTACAGAGAACTTGACCTTGGCCGTTAAAGAGGGGTTGGACATGAGGTCGGGGTAGATATGGTGTATCTTGGAGCAGACAGGCCACTTTGTGGGGCAGATCCAGCCAGCCAGGCCCAGAAGTTGGGTCTTGATTTAGGGAGGCCAAGTGTCTCCAAGTATGTCCTGAACAGTGTCCCCTGGGATGTTGGTCTCAAATGCAGATTCCTGGGCTCCTGGGTTAGTGAATCAGTATCACTATGGTGGGCCCAGGACTCTGGATTCTGTACTGTTTTCCCTACACCCCTCTGCTGAGTCTGATGCCCGGTAAAGTTTGAGACCGATTTCCTTGTGGTTGGGTGGGGGAAGTCATTGAACAGCCCTAGTAATAACCTTCTGCCGTGTGCAACATGCAGGGTTCACACCACCCAGCAGGGTGGTGACGTGCGCAGGCAGAGGTGCCGGCCGCCAGGGTTCAAATCTTGGTTCTGTCATGTCTAGCTGTGCAACCTTGGGCAAATTATTTGAAATCTCCATGCCTCAATCTTCTCATCCTCCCTACCTCACAGGATCTTTGTGAACGTTAAATAAGTCAACACATACAAGTGCTTACCATGGTGCCTGGCAGAGAGTAAACGCTCACTCGCGAGTATTGGTCACCATCATTTGCTTTGGGGAAAGAACACTCCTCGAACTGTGCTTTGCTCTAAACTCTACAATAATCAACACAGAAGAAGACTTCTGTGACCAAATGTGGGGTTTTTCCCCACACGCCAAATGGCGGACACCAGCTAGGTGTCCTCTAATTCAATCCCAACACTGTCTACCTAGAGATAGCGTCAGATCTCACAGGGCGAGGGCTCAGTCCCCAAGATCCTCCCCTTCCTCCACCAGGCACAAGTCTGGGCTTCTGGAGCTAATGACTGACCGGCTTCAAGCTGAGGTTCCCACGACCTCCTCCCTCTTTGGGTCCAGTGAATTTGCTGGAGCGGCTCACAGAACTCAGGGAAACACTTACGTTTACTGGTTTATTTTAACGGATATTACAAAGGATGCAGAGGAAGAGATGCACAGAGTGAGGTGCAGGAGAAGGGGCGCAGGGCGTCCATGCCCTCCCCGGGTGCCGCCCTCCAGGAACCTCCACCTGTGTAGCTATCTGGAAGCTCCCCGAGCCCAGTCCTCCTGGCTTTTTATGGAGGCTTCATGACATAGGCAAGATTGACAACGGTGTAGACATGTGATTGGACAAAAAGCACACGGTCTACACCCCCCACGGCTGTCTGTTCAGATTCTTCCTGGCCTCTCTGTGCAGCATCCTTCCTCCAGGGTCTGGGGCAGGACCCTCTCTGGAATGAGGGTCTTTTGACCCCCAATCGGATTAGAGAGGAGGACAGGAGAAGGTCAGAGAGAGAGGTTTTATCTCCTGAGGCCTAAAGCGCCCCAACATTACAACAAGGACTATGGGAGTTGTGCACCAGGACCTGTGGACGAAAACCAATGTATATATCCTAACACTGCGTCATCATTGTTACGCTAGCATTTGATGTTTGCCGAGGGTTTGATAAAGCTGAAGTCACCTTTCTTTAAAATATGGTCTGTTGCCCACTGCCCTGCTCTACTCCTCTCCCCTTGCTTCCAGCTCCTCCAAAACCTGAAGCTGAACTGACTGAGCCCTTCTCTGGGGGAAGATGGGCCCTAACGCCCCCAGCAAGTGCAGGGCAGCATTGAACAGGCAGTGTTCCGGGCAGGGTCCACTCTCTCCCAGTCTTTGGCTCTAAGAGGAGATGCTGCTCACCTCCCCAGCCCTGGGGTGCACATACTGGTGGCCCAGAGCTTCCTCTTGCCACTGCCAGATGGCCATGTCACTCCTCAGCAGCTCCCTCCCCGAGGGAGGCTGAGCCGGGGCAGGAAAGAGGGACAAGCAGAAAATAGCTCCATCTGTATCCAGTGCCCGCCCCAGCCTCCGACAGCACCGGGCTGTGTCCGAGACCCTGCGTCTTCCCTGGAGTCTTACAAGGACCCTGGGAAGTGGGTGGGGAGGCCTTGCCTACCCCGTTTTTCAAATAACTGCCTTATTGAGATAAAATTTATATACCATACAATTCACCCTTTTGAGGGATACAGTTCAATGACTTATAGTGTATTCACAGAGCTGGGCAACCACCACTATTAAGCAATTTTGGAACATTTCATCAGCCACCAAAAAGAGCATTTTAATCACTCCTATTTCCCCCTCCTGCCAACCCCTGACAGCCACTAATCTACTCTCTGTCTTTGTGGGTTCGCCTATTCTGGACATTTCATGGACAAATGGATTTATGCACTATGCGGCCTTTGTGTCTGGGTTCTTTCACCCTGGCACCATGTTTTCAAGGTTCATCCATGTTGTAGCATGTACCAGTACTTCGTTCCTTTTTATTTTTAGTACTTCATTCCTTTTTATGGCCAAGTAGTATTCCACTGTAAGAATATACATTTTGTTTATCTACCTATCAGTTGATGGACATTTGAGATGTTTCTACTTTCTGGCTATTATGAACAATGCTGCCATGATCATTCATGTATAAGTTTTTATGTGGTCATGCATTTTCAGTGCTCTCAGGTGTAAACCTAGGAGCAGAATTGCTGTGTCATTTGGTAACTCTGTGTTGAAACTTTCAAGGAGCAGTAGATTGTTTTCCTTGGCGGCTACCCAATTTACAACCTCACCAGAAGGGAGTAAGGGTTCTAGTTTTTCCACGTCCTCGCCAATACTCGTTATTACAGGTTGGGCATCTCTAATCTGAAAATCTGAAATCCCAAATGTTCCAAAATCTGAAACTTTTTGAGCACCATGATGCCACAAGTGGAAAATTCCACACCTGATTTCATGTGACCCGTCACAGTCAAAATGCCGTCAAAACTTTGTTTTATATTAGAAATTATTAAAAATATTGTATAAAATTACCTTCAGGCTATGTGTATAAAGGCGTATATAAAACATAAAAGCACTTCGTATTTAGACTTGGGTCCCATCCCCAAGATATCTCATCATGTATATGCAAATATTCCAAAATCTGGAAATTTTTGGTCCCAAGCATTTCAGATAAGGGGGACTCAACCTGTATCTGCCTGACTATAGCCAACCGAGTAGGTGTGGACTGGTGTCTGGTTGTGGGCTCACTCACTTTACAGACGAGGACAGTGAGGCTCCAGCGGGGAAGCGACCTGCCCAGGTACACTCGGGTAGACACAGGCCAAGCCAAAAATCAAACTGGGCGTGGCTCACTTCCAAGTCCATGGTTTTTCCAGTTGTATCAGGCAGCCCTACAGCCGAGTGATTTTGTCTGTGCCTGGCCCAGTCCCTGGGTCCAAGTGGCTCTAAAGAGTCACACCAGTCACGGGACGGTGCTGCTTGTGGCCAGGGTCTGCCCGTCTGATGCTGACAACCTGGTCCTCAGTCACCCTCCCAGCCAACCCGCCTGCCAGAGCCCACAGAACTCCTACTGTGTGCCCAGCTCAAGAGAGATAAGTAGATTAAGGCAGGCATAGAGCTGCTCTCAAAAACGGACTAGTTGCTCAAGATGTCTCATCAAATGAAAGATAAACTTTCAGCCTCTAGCTTTACGATGTGCAGGAAAAAGGCAAGAAATTGACCTGGGGGAGAGGCAGGAAAGAGCGATGGAAAAGGACCCCTGGCAGGAAGCTTGGAGGGTAATGGGCTGAGCCGGTTCCAGGGAGATTTGGTGCCAGCACCGAGGGGCACGGCCAGGAGGGAGCGGGCTGCGTTAGAGAGGCGAGAGGACTGCTCCCAGGGATGGGGTTTAACCGAGGAGCAGTTAAGAGGAAGAAATAAAGAAAGGGGTCGGGAGGAGGAGGGAAGAAAGAATGAGGGCCGTCCATGTAATAACACCGATATACAGCTTCCGTTGAGCGAGCGCCCAGATGGTCCGGTGCTCAGTGCTTGCATGCCACACAAGCTAAGTGCTAATATTCTTATTTTGCAGACAGGAAACTGAGGCCCAGAGAGCTGAGGTGCCTTGGCTAAGGACATACAGCCAGTAACTCTCAGTTGGACTTTAAACCCCGTTTCAACAAGCTCCCAAATACCTAGCGGGGGAATAGCCGAGGACGCTTATGGGGGACATGCCGTCTGGGGTGCTGGAAACGGGAGCCAAGCTCAGCCCCTCCTCCGAAAGGCTGGTATTTTTGGAAATTGAAATGCTGCAGAGCTAATGGTTTTTCCTGGAATGGTGTCAGCCTGTTTGGGGTTTTCACACTTCCGTTTACAGTCTGAGCCACTGATGTGTGCTTACTTATTTATTCTTTTTTACAGGAAAAAAAAATAGCCAATGAATTTTTAATCAAATGGCACTTGAGTATTTGACCTGTGAATCAGAAAGTCTTCTAAGGTGGGGCCAGAAAAAGCATCCCTGTCTCTCCTTAAGGAGGTAGAGCTGCAGCAGGGAGGCCCCCTCCCCAGGGGTCTGGAACAAGAGGGCCGAAAATTAATCCCACAGGATTAATTTCTGTGGCAGGATCTCCAAGCCCTCTGGGGAATTGTGTCTCTCAGAGGACAGCAGGAGAGCTCTGCTGGTGACTAGAACGCCCAGTGGCATGGGCTGGTCCAGCCCAGGAGCTGCAGACATCCTCTGCAAAGGGCCGATACCTGTAGGCTTTGCACGACACCTGTGATCCCCATCACACATTCCCCCTTCCCGTTCCTCTTCCCCTTGGCTTTCCTCTTCTTCTTCCAGGACGATTTAAAACTGTAAAAACCATTCTTAGCTCATGGGCTATACAGAAGCAGCCTGTGGGCCATAATTCGCCAACCCCTGGTCTAGCTCTATCTTGGAAGCTAGCTTGGATGAATGGCTGAACTTCTTGGATCATCATATAATATTTATTGAACACCCATTGTGTGCACAGATCCACACAGTTGCAATAGAAAGAACACGAAGATAAGCCAAGAAGCTTTGCTGTCATTGCTGTGGGTGTGATGTAGGGGGAATGAATGCAGTGAATCTGGGGCCAGAAGACCTGGTTACCCACTCCAGTCCCTGAGGGGCCTGTAGAACCACATTTGTAGAACAGGGATAATTATTGCGCATCCTTTTCAGGATTAAGTAAATCCAAGAGTAAAACAATTTTGAAAAGCACTATATAATAGGAGCTATATTTAGAAAGTTGAGGTTACACACACCCATGAATAGTTGACTGACAATATAAAGACTGTAGAAAGCTGTGATGCCAGAGATTTCATAGGTTAGGAGAGAAAAGAGGTTGATTGAGATGCTGTCATATGGGAATCACTATGCCAGGTACTTTCACCTGTGTTAGCTGTGAGTGATTTAGGCAGGGCATCAATTAGGGTTGGGTTTGGCTGCTTCCTATATGAAACTCAAAGTAATTACAGCCTAACCAAGATAGAAGCATGACTTTCATTTAAAGTGGAGGGAGGCAGTCCAGAGCTGGTAAGGTAGTCTAATAATGTCAAGAACCCAGAATACTTCTCCTTCGCTCCATCATCTTTGCATGTAGCTCCCATCCCACAAAGTCATCTCATGGTCCAAAGTGGCTGCTACACCTCCAGCCATTATATCTGCATTCCAGGCAGGTGAAAGGAGGAAGGAACCAAGAAGAAGGGGCTAAAGGGCATATACCAGGGTCAGGGAGGGCTTTGTTGAGGAAGTGAGACTGAGCCTGGCCTCAAGACGTAGGTTGTGTTCTCAGGGGTTGAGAGGAGTGCAGAGGGCGTTCCAGGCAGGGGGAAGAATGTGAGCAAAGTGGGAGTATGGAGGGCAATAGTGGGCAAACTAGGCTAGCCCAGAGCACTCCTGCAGAGGAGGTTTGAGAACTAACACTTGGGAAGATAAAATATACTCTTACCAGTTGGGGACCCTAACACCTTGGGTGACGACGCACCCCTCCTTGGCCACTCTGTGACTCCCCAGAAGCTCCTCCCTTTCCTCCCCTCCTCCCCTTCCTTCAATATGTCACCCACACAGCCTTCTCCTGTCAGGGCTGCTGCTCCCAGGTAGGTGGCCCCCAGGTCCTCTTGGGTGGGTGTCCGCAGTGCAGCTCAAGCCCACCTACCTTCCTCTGCGTCTACCCAGTCCTTGGAGAGACTTGGCATCTTGGCCCCACTAAACTCTGCACGTGGGGATTGTTCCCTGCTTAATGCTCTCTCTTCTCTCGGCTGCTGACACAGGCTGCTCCAGTTGGTCTCTCGAGGCTTTCTCAGGGATGAGTGGGTCCTAGTCTCTGTTCTCCCCGCTCTGGGGGTCGCAGGTCAAGTTCCCCCATGATATCTCTCATCCCAGCTCCATGGTGGCATCTGGCTGCTGGGGCACCCGTACTTGGCTTGGGGAGATGGAGATGGGGAGGCCTGGGGTCCTCGCTACCAGCTGAAAACCCCCACCTCCCTCCAGTTGCCTCAGTGAACCTCGAACCGGCTCTTTGGCACGAGCCACAGTGTGATGGGGGGCACAGAACCAGTGAGGGGTGGTCTCAGCAAGCCCTGCCCAGGTAGCCTGGTGTCCCCCTCTGCAGTGTGTGGGCTCTTCACTCCTGAAGTTCCTCAGCTTGGGACCTCAGGTGAGATTCCAAACAGCAGGGCAAGTCCCCATGGCATGTCCCATTTGATGTATTCCATTCATTGACTCCTGACTGTGTGTCAGGGCACCGTTAACTCACTGCCCATGAGACTGTCACAGGCGAAGAAACTGACAGTAGAAGGGCAGATGAGGACTGAGCAGTCCTGGGGAAAGATCCCAAGAAATGAGGCCAGGAAAGGGGGTGTAGATCGTAGGGGCTGCAGTGCCCGACTGAGAGGGACAGGAGCCACCGAAGCACTCGAGATCTCAATTGTGCTTTTGAAAGTTTGATCTCAAAGCAGAGTGTGGGATGGGTTGGAAAGAGAGGGGCAGCCGCCTTCCCAGGAGAGTGTGCATCCTGGGAAGGGGTTGGGGATGGGGAGGAGGAGGAAGAAGATAGAGGGAAGAGAGGAAGGAGGGGGGAAGGAGGAGGAGCAGGACGAAGGTGGGGAAGAGGAAAGGGAGAGGATTCGATCGCTTTCTTTCTTTCTTTGCTCAACAGGAAACACACAATTCCTCAGTCCCCCCACATGTAGGAAGGGCTTGGATAAACAATGGTGGGCCATCTGTGGTCCTTGCAGGGGCTCCCAACATGGGAGGGAGGAGGGAGGCGGAGGCCAGCGGACGTGTGCAGGGCTCTCTGGAGCTTACGGGGGGCCTTTTGCAAATATCATCTCGCTGATCCCTGCACCTGTCCTATGAAACAAGCAGGACACTCTCATGCCCATTTCTCAGATAAGAGAACTAAGGCACAGGTTAACTTGCTTGGGGTTGTATAGCCGTGATGGGACAGAGCTGGGATTCAAATTCAGTGCTCTTTCCACAACATCAAGCACACAGGGGAAAGGTGGCCAGAGCTCAGGGGGTGTGGAATTGGGCAGAATGAGTCAAGGCTGGATTCTGGAGTCAGACTGCCTGGCTCCAAAGCCTCACTCTATCCCAAGTTAGCTGTGTGAACCTCAGGTGAGTTTCTTAACCTCTCTGTGCTTTAACTCCTTCATCTGCGGCATCTGAAGAATGGAGCCTGCACAAGGCTCTTGTGAGCGACAGCTCGGGCCTGCCCCTGGGTGAGCGCTCTGCCGGTGACTCTGCCGTGACCCTTCCGTGTGGAGGTGGGCGGGCAGGGAGCGCGGTCTAGGCAGAGGTAACGAGCCCCTTCAAGGGCAAGTGGCAGGACCCGGGCCACTATTGGGACTCCTCTCTGTGCCCAGACCCCCTCTACACGCTGCCCTTAGCCTTTCCCTTCCTCCCCTGCATCCTTCGCCCATCCTCTTCCTCTCCCTTTCTTTGTGCCGTTAATTTTCCCTTTCTTCTCCGCTGCTCCTTGTTCAGTTCTGTTGAGAGCCCTGGGGGGCGAAGACTTTGCTGACACCCCCCCCCACTTCCATGTGACTGCGGGCCAAGAACCGGTCTTCCAAATCGCTTTGACATCCGCTGAGGCGCGTGTTCCAGAAATATCAGCTGTTCGCCAGGTCCGCTAAAGGACGCGGTCGGAGCACCTGGCTTGTCCTGGGGGGAGAGGGGGAGAGGCTTCCGCAGGCAGACGCCTCCCCCTCCTCACTGCCGCGTCTCCTGATGCTCAGTCCACATGATCTCTTTTTTATTAAAAGGGAGAGAGAGAAATATTAGAAATATTATTACAACCTGCTCCCGGGTTTCACAGAAGGTAATCAGGAAAGAGATGAGGGGAGCGCTGGGCTCTGTGGCTATCACAGCCATTAGTGGGAGATTATTTGTTCATCGGCTTGTAAAAAAGTCCCCAGCCTTGGCAAAGGTAATTAGCAGCCTAGGTGGCCGGCCAGGTCGGGGCACGGGGGAGGTGACGCTGTCAGTTCCAATTCACCAGCCTCCATTTGCTGCTTGGTCAAGAGGTTTAAATGAAAAGGTTAATTAAGAATCAGAGGATTTGCTTGTCAGTTTAAGTCACGTATACACAGCACAAAGGCCATGTCTATACATGATAACTGCTTTCAAAAAGCAATTCAATTCAGCACGCGTTTGTTGACACACATGCCTCCTCCCCTCAACACGGTCACAGCTTCTCTGGCTTAGGTGAGCGCTAGGCTCTCTGTTGCGGGTGAGGTGTGGGTGCTCACTTGGGAAATAGGGCTCCCCCCACAAACGCGTGGGCTCTGGTCAAACTATCTGCCTGCCTGCTGTGTGTCCCTTGGCAAATCATTTTTCCTGTCTTGGGACAGGTTAGAGCAGATCAGAAATTCCTAATCATAATGGTCTATGGGTTGGGAGGGGTTGTAATAGAACCGTCTCGGGCAATTTTTTAAACTACACTCCCTACAGATATGTGCCCTCTGCCCAATATCGTCCAAGTCTGTTGGTGCATGGAGTGGATGCTGTAGAATGTCACCTCGGTCCCTCCTTCAGCACTGAGGCCCTCACTTCCCCAGCTGCTGCTGAGAGTATTGGTGGGTTACAACTCTCAGCTGGGTCGTTCTCCGGAAATTGCCTCGGCCAAAGAGAGCCCTCTCATCCAAGGTCACGCCACTTTCCTTGGGGCAGCCTGCACCCCCTTCTGGGTGAGGTCGTGTAAATACACCCCCCACCCCTGCATCAGGAAAGGACAAATTGGAGGGTCATTTGAGCTCCAGAGCTCCCCGTGGGATTGGCTGAGGCACTTCATCGCAGTTCAACTCCTCTCTGGCCCATCCCGCTTCCTTCCCTCCCCTCCGCACCCCCCACTCCCAGCTGTTGATGCCAAGAGCACCCTTGATACATTTCTTGCATGCACATATCCATTTGGGAGTCTGTTTCCCAGGTAACCCAACTAAGGCAGTAGGAAAACATTGAGATTCGATGCTCCGCAGGGGTCGTCCATCCAGTCAGCAAACAAGTGTTTGGCACCTGTGATAACTCTAGCCCCAGAAGACTTCCTGCATGAGGAAGGATTCCAAGTGGGCCTTGGAGGGTGGGCAGAATGTGGAAGGAGGAGGACAGGCAACAGATGTGATGGAATTGTTGGGTGTATTGCGGTGTACATGTGGAGAAATCAGCTGGATTCTTGAAATTATCATGGAGTGCCAAATTTACTGATTCCAGCTCTGGAGCGGCACTATCTGACCTCTAATGGGTGCTGGATGATTGCTTATGGAAAATTCTGTCTTGCTCCTGGTACGGGGTATGTCCCAGTGGCAATCCCTCTCCACCCCTCCTTCAGAATGGAGAGCCATCTCCACCTCACAGCCAGCAAGGGCAAGCTCCAAGCTCCAGGGTATTATTTGCAGTCTTTGTCCTGAACCTATCACCGCATCCCACTTTGCGTCTTGCCTGAATTGTCCCTGGAGGCCTCAGCTCCTGGCCTCCTCCCCTGCCCCCTGACCAGGGTCTTGCACACTCTGCTGGACCCTGATGACTGACATTGCCCTCCCAACCCTCAGCCTTTGAATCCCTCCTCATCTATAATCCAGACACTTTTCATTTCGTCTGTCTCCTGCCATGCCAGGGGTCTCCCCAGCCCAACCCAGCCCAGGGCTTTATCCCAGCATTGCCCCTTGTGGTCGGGTGTCCTGCTGGCCTAGAAACCCTGTGACTACAGACCACATTCTATATTATTGAGAGGGGGGTCTGCAGCTCTTGGAGGAGCTGGGGACTGTGACTCTGGCTGGGGCACATGACTGAGATGCCCTCTCACTCTGAACAGCAGGAGATGCGGGGAGGTTCCCTCCTTTGCAGAGTTCTTCTGTGCCCCACCTGGCATAGTTTAGCTTCTGGCTCCCCGTCCAGTCTCCCCAGGAGAGCGGCAGATTTGAGTGGACCTGAATCCTCAGGGAGGCCCCAGGCGGTGGAGGGGGCTCTGTCCATGGTGCTGAACGACAGCCCCAGAAATATGGTAATTAGTCGCTCAGCATCTACGTGAAGCACTTAGCTGTGCACTGTGAGGAACCCAAAGACGTGGAATCCCAGTTCATGCCATAAAAGGTCTTTCAGGCAAGTTGGACACAATAAAACACCTACGTGAGAACACGCAGGAATAATCCTGAACAGTCTGGATAATAATGGATCTCAGGAAACTGCACAGGGGAGCGTTCTGGCTGTCTCGATAAAGGGGTTCCTGAGGCAAACCCCATTTTAGAGTCTAGGCCCTTTGAAGAAAAAAAACACTCTGTAATGAACAGCTCTTTCTTTAGTCACCATACCGTTCCCCGCAGGATTTAAAACTTAAAGGTCTTGGCTATGAAACTAGTTGATCTAAATGCAGCAGCGCAGCAGTTTAAATTTAGGTGCTAATGCTATGTTTGAAATGTAAGCATGCGATTGGCTTTTACTTACGTCTTTAAAAAAGAACTGGTGAGTCATTTTTGTCTGGGTGCCCCAGCTCCAGACCATCTGGCCATGGTCTCTCAATTCTTACTTGTCACAGTCACACCCAGCTGACCCTATAAGCAAGAGGTTCCGGAAACCCATCCCCAGGGCAGCCTGAGGCCGGAGGACAGGAGCACAGCAGTGACTGCCACGCCCACCTCTGACGGGAGTGCGGTCCCTCCTCTGCCCTCAGCATTCTGGGGATCTGAGTGTGTGGGGACAATGCACATCCTTCCTTCTCTGCTCCCAGCATGTGGCCTCCTTTGCCTTGAATGAGGAGAGGCTGCAGCTTTGAGCTCCCCCCTTAGCTAGGGAGCCTCCCCTGCTCTCTCCACGGGGTCTCAGGAGGAGGCAGCTGGCACGTGCCTTCGCCCAGGCTCTGTATGTTTGTGAAGGTCCACTCTCTCGCACAGCAAAGGAGCTGGCTTAGCTCTATCTTTGGAATTGGAAACATTAATATTTATCAGAACAACACACTGATCCCTGACCAACTTGCCATATGGGGGGTAGGTCACACATATACAGGCCTCAGTTTCTCCTTTAAAACAAGAGGAGCCGACAGAGTGATTGGGCAGGGTTCCTGCTGATTCTTTCTAACAGTCTCTCGAGCAGAAGGTGTTGGCTTGGTCCTCCGTTACCTTGGACAAATATGCACCCCATCCATCCACGCCACTCCCTGAGGTCTTACCTCCCTGAGAGATAATACTCAGGAATTCTCCATCCATGGGAATTCTCCATCAACGGGCA
>CAUYRT010049604.1:0-38278 GCA_963574885.1 Lepilemur ruficaudatus
CGGGTGGTTTCCAAAGCCGGCCCTTGCGCGCGCCCCCCGCCTCGGCCCCCCAGTTTGCTTGGATTACCGGCGTGCGGGGCCCGGCCTTTTTTTTTTTTTTTTTTTTTTTTTTTTGAGTAGTTCAAGAATAAGTGCATGCCCCAAATCCTTAACAGCAAATACTGGGATACTACCCTTTTTCTCCCCACAATCTCTTGTTCCTTCATACAACTACCAATGGTTAAGGGAAGAATCACTTGACTTTATAATCTTTTCTTAACAAAGCATAAAAGAGTTGCTTCCATTAATGACAAATCCAAACCCTTAAAGAAATGGAAATATGGGCAAATACAAGGAAAAGTGGGGAAGGAATGGACCCCTTTACATTCCTAAGTTCAAAAGGGTGCATATGGAGTGGAACCACATAAGGTCAGGCAAGAATGGACTTCAGAAACCATCTATCTATCCCCCACTCCTTGTTTTATACTGAAGGAGGCAGTTTGGCCCATGTCAGAATGCCCTTTGTGGCCAATGTAGAACCAAAAGATAGGTTTCCTATCTCTCTCCATTAAACCATACCTCCATTTTTTTAAATCCAGGTAAGTCAGTGGTATTCTAAAAGAAAGTCTGCATTCTGTTCCACCTTTTTGTTAATAGCTTTCCATTGTGGCCTCTGTGTCACAAGGTAGAAAGAATAAAGAGGAGATAAAACAAGGGAAATATTTGAGCTACCAGAGAGTGGCTAGTTTTTCATTACAGTAAGTATAAAGGTAAAATATAGGGTGTCACATGAAGTCAGGAAACATAGGATAAATTCATTTTTCAACACTATGTCAGTTATATTTTTGAACAACATTCTCCATCTGTATTTCTTCAACTTCCAGACTCCTTAAAAAGTTTAATGAGTATTTTAAGTTATATGTGCTTCCAGAATTTTTGGACAGTCAATATTGTTTTATAAGATTTGTGGGGTTTTTTCCCAGATTATCAACTAGGTCCATTATTTTAAATCTAGAGTAAATCTACTTCACCTGAAAGCATATTGAGCACATTATTGGAAAATGTAACTAACATATTATTTAAAGAAATTTATTTGGTGTCCAGACCTTGCAGATACCTTATAGAACAGGGACTGAAAGACAAAGAGCAAAAATTACTTGTTAAGAAATGCAGTAGAGGCGGGCGCGGTGGCTCACGCCTATAATCCTAGCACTCTGGGAGGCCGAGGCGGGAGGATTGCTTGAGCTCAGGAGTTCGAGGCCAGCCTGAGCAAGAGCGAGATCCCGTCTCTACTATAAATGGAAAGAAATTGGCCAAACAACTAAAAATAGAAAAAGTTGGCCAGGCACGGTGGCACGTGTCTGTAGTCCTAGCTACTTGGGAAGCTGAGGCAGGAGGATTGCTTGAGCCCAGGAGTTTGAGGTTGCTGTGAGCTAGGCTGATGCCACAGTATGCCAGCCCAGGCAACAGAGTGAGACTCTGTCTTAAAAAAAAAAAAAAAAAGAAAAGAAAAAGAAAAAAAATGCAGTAGATTAATTATAACCTGGTTGAGACAAGTGTCTACGGCCTTTTGAAAGATGCTTGATATATAAATCTACACTCTGATAGTCCTCAACTATTTAATTCTTAAAAATTACCAAGCTCATTTTTCAGACTGTGTTGTTTTGATGACTAACACGAGAGCATAAGCTCCCCAAGGGCAGGGCACATGTGCAGTTTGTTCACTGGTAATTCCCACACTTGGAAATGTGGCTGGCACACAGAAAGCATTCAATACATAATTTTTAATTTGTACAAATTTATGGGCTACATGTGTAATTCTGTTACATACATGTTAACAGATTGCACAGTGGTTGAGTCAGGGCTTTTAGAGTGTCCATCACCCGAATACTGTACATTGTACTCATCAAATAATTTCTCATCATCGAGCTTCCCTCCCACTCTCAATAAATATTTTTAAGTAAATGCTGCCATACAAGGAAAGAGGATTAACTGGATTTAGCTCACTAGACAATCCAGCAACTCATCTGAACATTACTGGTTGAACAAAATCCTCAGTGCTTCTTGCTCAAGGTTGAGTTGCATAATCAGAATTTCTCTGACCATGTAAATTATCTGGGGATTATATTACATATGTCAGCTTAATGATGACACCTCAGTGAGTTATCTTGGGAATCCATCATCTTCTGTATATCTAAGGAAGGACAGCACATTTTGACAAGAGAGCCACAATTCATGATTTCATGACATAATTGACACAATTGCAACACTTAAAATCAGTTTTTCTTGCTTCTGGATAGATCTTGCCATGTTCCAGGTAGTTTTTAAGAAGAGGACATAAACCATGAAGAACAACTACAACATAATTCTATAAAGAATGTTAGCATAGTTCTTTTTATAGAAACGCATCCTCATTATATTATTGTCCATATATATTTCTATTGTAAAATCCTAATTCTAGGAGATGACTCTTTTCCTCGGTGGGATGGAAGTAAGGCACTAAGGAATCTAAGTGATTCACAGAGAAACTAAGAAAGTGAAAAACATCAGGACTTAAGATGAGGCAGACCAGCCACACTTCAGGTTTCTGTGCACCAAAGACCACTGCTCTGAAGTTAGAAGTGGATACTCCAGCTGCCTGACATGCTTTTTGTAAGAGCCTAGGTTGGAGGGAGTGAGAGGCAAGGAGGGGGAACACCAGAAAAAACTTGTAAAGAAGAAGAGCTGTGTTCATTTTGAAACAAAGCAGTGTATGGACAGCAGAAGAGCTATCAGTAGAGGCTGGGGCAGAAAACCCAGACAACTTGACTGTAAAAGGCCCACCCAACAATAGCTGCAAGACAGCTCACTGAGTCTTAAGAAAAGGGAATTTTGTGCTAAATCAATCTCTTTGCTGCATGAACTAGAATTATTTTACTTAGCAATATCTGCTTTTCAAAGTATGGGCCCTGGAATCAAATAGCCATTGTTCTCATCCCAAGCTTCACCACCGACCAGCAATGGGACTTTAGGCGAGGAGTAACTCTCTCCAGGCGTCACATCTCTCTCCAGGGTCCACATCTCCAAAATGGAGAAAATAGTCCCCTTTCTCATGTCTGTGGACACCTTTGCATGGAATCTGGCATACAGGAAAATGTCGATAAGTAGTAACTATTATTTTTCACCTTTTGTATGGGGGGGTTGAATTTTTTTTAATTTATTTTTATATTTTCTCTTGGTATTTTAGCCAAGTTTTTTGGGTTCCAACCAGGAGTGCTAATGTGGCGTAAGAAAACATGATATTGTCATTGCTTGGGCTTGGAAGAGAGCAGCCAGAGCCAGGAGTCGTAGCAGAGTAGCTACAGGTACAGTAACTGCACAGACGCAGAAAGACTGAGGAAAGAAGCTTGGGAGCCTGGGACAGTCATTTCCCTCTCTATTGCCGGGTCTGCACTAGATGATCTTTTCTTTTCTGGAACAAGACTGTGTATTTTATTCATTCCTTTGCTTAGTTATTCATTCCACTCAATACAAATGCTGGGCATTGTGCAAAATGTGGACAGAGGACACAGAAGATGACTGGGATCTCAACTTTTTAAAAATACACAGCTCCTGCAGAGCAGTGGTCCCCAATCTTTTTGACAGCAGCGACCGGTTTCATGGAAGACAATTTTTCCACTGATGAGGGGAGGGATGGTTTCGGGATGATTCAAACGCATTACATTTACTGTGCAGTCAAACCTCTCTGCTAATGATAATCTGTATTTACAGCCACTCCCCAGCGCTAGCATCACCGCCTCAGCTCCACCTCAGATCATCAGACATTAGATTTTCATAAGGAGCAAGCAACCTAGATCCCTCGCATGCGCAGTTTACAGTAGGGTTCTTGCTCCTATGAGAATCTAGAGTGGCAGCTGATCTGACAGGAGGCGGAGCTCAGGCGGCTATGCGAGTGATGGGCAGCGGCTGTGAAGACATATGAGGCTTTGCTTGCTCACTCGCCACTCACCTCCTGTTGTGTGGCCCTGTGCCTACCAGGCCATGGACCAACCAGTACTGATCAGTGGCCTGGGGCTACTGACCACAGCTGTAGAGGATCAGATAAGGAAATTGACAAATGCAAGACTAGATGGTGAAGGGAAAGGACTTAAGGAAATGTTCCCATGCAATTTTATTTCTGATAAAAGAACACTGGTTTTGGTGCCAATAAGCATGTAAATATGGTAGAATATTTTTAATGACATTATGTATCTCCATACATATTCTTTTATAAACAAGCCAATAAAAATAAATAATTACAGGAGAGTTTATTTTACTTTATTAGCAAAGGTGTTTTCCATATGCTGGAAATTACTTTGATTTCCAGAAAAAGAAGGAATTTTCTGATTATTCTACACTGAAATCATTTTTTTCCTATTTCAAGTTATTATAAAAATTCAGTGTTGTCACAGATCAGAAACACCCATCCTCTCGTACTTTCAAGAGAGTCTAAAGTCAAGAAACATAGTTTCACCATTTAAGCTATATGTTCCATGAAAAAAACTCACTGCTAAAACAGCAAGATCATCCAAAAAAATTTTGCTTGTAGAAAGTGAGTGAAAATGTTAACTTTCATAGTCCCCTTAAAATCAGAAATATAGATGCATTTATTCTTATGTCTAGCTCTTCTCCTGTCATCTTCTACTTCCTGACTCTGTCTTGGAGCCAAGAAGCCCAGGTCTCTGTCTCCGCCGATTCCTACATCTCCTGGCCCTGCTCCAAACCACGGTGATTTTGCGTCTGCAAAGCAGTCATTACAGAGTCAGCTGAGAGAAGAGCAAAGTAGACATTTATAAACACCAAAGCCATCACATTCTATCAAAAGATGAAGTCAAACCAATTGAAGCAACTTGCCAGAAAAGGAAATATAGTCTAAGGCAGGAATAAGTAAACCTTAAGGGAGTTAGAACAGAACCAGACCTCATCTCATAAAAGAAACCTTGACACAGGCCTTCCCAGATATGAAAACCAAAGAGCTATTCCTCCCTGTCTTCTTTATATGACAGCACTAAAGGATAGGAAAGACAGATTTACGGATCAGAGGCGTCTGTCGAGAGCCTCGCCTTTCTCATGAAGTTACATGTCTAGCACATCAGCCTGATAGATTGATGGTACTTTTATTCCCCATATTGGCTTTCTTCCCTGTAAGGTGATTATACATCCCAGCCTACTTCTGGGTGACTCGCAGTGCCTCTCTGTGGGTGGAGTATCCTTCTCTGCCACATTGTCAGTCTTGGCCATGTGACTTGTCTGGGCCAATGAAATGTTAAGCAGAGGTGACATTGTACCAGTTCTAAGGAGACTCTTTGAAGCATGACATTTTCCAGGCAATTCTCTGTTTTTCCCTCTGCTGCAAAAATAACATGTCCCAACTATACACTGCTGCATTTCTGGCTCCAGGAAAGAAAAGACACTTGGAGCAGAATTGTAGCAACCAATACACAATCGCCACGATGTAATGCAAATGGAAAATGAAAATTTGTTGGTGTGAACCCCAGAGATTTGGAGACTGTATTATAGCAGCTAAGCTAACTAACACATCTGATACCGAAAAGCAGTAACACAACTGCATTAGAATAATCGTCTCATGTCTAAGAGCATCCCATTCCATAAGGGGCTTGGATTTTATTCTAAAGATAAGCTAAGAGAGATTAGTTAGGATTGGTTCAATTCCTATGTCATCTATAGTCAGAAGGTACCAGGGATTAAAGAAAATTTTTCCCATCTTACAAGAGTTGGGTTGCTATGAGGTAAGCCAGAGTTATCTTGGAGGTCATCTACTCCACAATTCTGGAAGTGGCCATGAAACATATCTGCCTTGAAGAAGTGGGTCACAGAATAGGTTTATATTGGCCCTGCTACAACCCATTTCTTGGACTACATAGCAGTTAAATTTGTCCTCCGTTCCAGGAGTCCCGGGAATAAACACACACAGTCGGGGCTATTAGAGAGTCACGAAACAGAAAGTGCTTCCTTTGGCTCGTAGTTCTGCAACTGCCTTTATGACCCCACCTCTTCCTTTTAAATTGTTTGTTTATGGTTCTTTGACAACTCTACTGCTAAGCCAGCAGCCTTGGGATTTAATTACAAATACTTTAAAACTCAAAATTAGCATGTTTTTCAAATCAATTAAAAGCATTTAAAAATATCTAGAGAAGCCAAGAGCAACCAAAGTCCTAACCACCTGGACAGGGCCACAGGGACTCCACAGGGCTTGGCAAACTCAGTCTTGCCAGGGCCAGCAGGGAGGGGACAAGAACTGCAAGATTCAGAAAATGAGTTGGAAGGCAGGGAAGCATGGCTAAGCCAAGGAGATTTGTTCCTAGAAGGCTGCTGCCTAATCCAGGAAGGACAGACAGGGCTGGGAAGCAGACCTCAAGCACAGTCGTGGGAGTGACGCCCCATTCCTTGGCAAGCATAGCTGTGATGGTGGGGCCCGGGGCTCCTAAGGACAGCCAGCGACACGCTGACTGGCACCATCGGAGATGGTTTCCACTGTTTCTGGAGTGCACTACTCTTCAAAGATTTAGCAGCAAAAATGATTCACTCTTTGGCTAGACTTACCCTCTGGGCCTTAGAGAGTCTAGGAAAGGATGGGGAGAAGGAACTCACTTGGCAATCAAAGCTCAACGGGAGCAAAACAAAGACTGTCCAACAAGGACGTCCTGTCATGGAGGAGCCACAGGCTGCAACAGGCTGGAAAGGATGCTAGAGCTCCTGACAGAGCAGCCCTCTTCTTTTAAGGATAAGGAAACTGAGCCCAGAGAGGCAAAATGACCATGGCCACACGGTCAGGGAGAGCATGGCAGAGGCAGGGCTTGGGTCCGAATTTCCTGGCTGCTGGTGAAAGCCCTTCCTTAGTCTCTACGCTAGTGTATTCTGAAATAAATATAAGGGCTTTGCAAGAGCCTCTGACGTCAGATTCAGGTCAGCATATAGAAGGTGTGCCTGCAACAGGAAGGGCTTCTGAATATCTGAAACAGTCTTGTGACTGACAATTGATCAGCCCAAGACACTGACTTTTCCACCAAAAGTTTTCAAACAGAATAGGTGTATGAAGTACTGTTGTAGAGATGTAATCTGCACGTGGGGGTGGAAATAATCAAGCATGTGATGTCCAAACCATCAAAACTTCATATTTGAGAATTCCACAAGTTGTCCATCACTGTCTGTGGAAAGGATCCTCTCTAATGATAACTTCATAATCTATAAGTAGAATGCATCACAGTCCACTTGGAGCCAGGGGTAGGGAAGGCAGGGGAATGAAACGGAAGGGGCCCAGAGAGGAAGGAAGCTGAGGGAAGTGCTTTACAAAAACACTTACTGATAAGTAATGAAGACAACTTGCCTGGAGTGAATGCAGCCCATAAGAAACAGAGTAAAGGACTCATTTAGAATGCTTGCAGGTAGACTGAAAGGGCTTTAAAACTCTCGATTGACATAAAGATCTTAGAAATATACAGAAAATGCCAATGTCTATAGATCTTCCTCACCCTTGCCAGTTGCCTTGCTTTCATTTCCTCCCAAATCAGATGCTAAGTACCCATTCAGCAAAGTAGAATGCATGAGATCAGCAACAGACATCTTCAACCACCAGAGAAGCAACTTCATTTCATTCTACAAATGTTGTCAGGCCCCAGTGGAAGACGCTCTTTCCTCTATACTTTAGTTGTATCTGGGCTTCACATTTGTGATGAACTTCCCTGCAGGGTGGGGAACCTGTGGCCTTCTAGGTCCTTAAGTGCAGTCTTTTGACTAAATTCAAATTTTACAGAACATATACTTTTATTAAAAGGGGTACAGCAGAGAAAGATGAAGGTTTTTTTTTGCCTCCTTTGGTGCTTAAGAAAGAACAATCTTGAAATCAGAAGTCCACAGGTTCCCCACCCCTAGGACTGTGCTACTTGGGGCAGACTATGACTAGTTTCTCTTGGCATAAACCACACAATCACCATGACCTCAAAATAGCTTTCAGGGCTAACTAAGCGGTGACAACACTCAACCAACTGTGTGAGCTAAAGGGCTTCAAAAATCCTGAAGCACCTGGATACTTCTGAAAATGATTCTATCACCTGGCTATCTGATAGGGGCAAAAACAAGCCTGAAAATTAAGAGAGAATGAGGAACTAGATAAGGAGTGTGATTCCATGTCACTTGGGCTCTTCTTCTGCAAAGTAAAGGCAAAGCAGACACAAGAAAGCACTTGAGCTCATACTCATTTTGCTGGAAAATTCCTTGGGACACCCTCACCCCTACCTGAAGCCCCAACCCCAGACCTTAAACCTGATCCTTGAAGCAATTAAACCCCTCTTCTATAAAAGGGAAATTATTAAGTGGATTGATTTTAAACTTGACACAATATTGCATTATGTATCAGGGCAACATTTGTGTTAGGATTGATATTAGGGTGGAAATTTGGTCTTTGCCAGAGTCGTGACTTTACAGCCAACTCTTGGTCGCACAGCCTGGTAGGAGTCAGAGGGAGAACGTAGCTCACACATAATCAAAAAGCCTTTTCTAGCCTGTGGTTTCAAAATCACCTCCCCAAGAAAGGTGAGCAAAGCTGGTGTCAGAGAAACCAAGGTGGCCAGTTTGAGTTTCATTTCCCTCCACTGAAGAAGTCATGATGAAACCCCACAAAAATACTACTTTGAAAACCACCTGGATTCCCCAGGTTCTTTTAGATTACCTCACGGGAAATAACAGAGAGGATAAATTTAAAACTCTACAAGTTTGGCTTTTTTGATTGTTTGTCTGTTGCCAGTTAAGACCTCAGGTCCATATATGTTACAGACTGAATTGTGTTCCACATCCTCCCTCAAATTCGTGTGTTGAAATCCAAACCTCCAGTACCTCGGAATGTTACTATTTGGGGAGATGAGGCCTTTAAAGAAGTAATTAAGGTAAAATGAGGCTATTAGGATGGGTCCTGATCTAATCTGACTGATGTCCTTTTAAGGAGAAGAGATTAGAACACAGACATAGGCAGGGGCAGACCATGTGAAGTCACAGGGAACAGATAGCCATCTACAAGCCAAGAACAGAGGCCTCCGAAGTCAGCCCCGCTGACATCTTAACCTTAGACTTGTAGCCTCCAGAACTGTGAGAAAATAGATTTTTGTCGTCTGAGTCACCTAGTCTGTGGCACGTTGTTCTGGCAGCCCTAGCAAACTAATACAGTGTGTTAACTTTTCCACAGTTTCAGTATATATTAAAAATTCACCACTAGGGAGTCACTTAAAAACAGTGTAATCTATCTCTCACTTTGGATGCTTTGTTACTGCCCACATTTCATCAGAGCCATGTCAGGACAACTGAAGTCATGACACAACCAGCCTGCTGGGATGTTTGAGCTGTCGGATCTGTAACACTTGATTCGGCTCTGTGGACCTCAACATTTACAGTTTGTTACTGTCATCTCCACTTTATAGATGTGAAAAATGAGGCTTTAAAAGGCCAAACAACTTGTTCAAGTTGTGAAACTGGAGAAGGGAAGGGCCAGGATTAGAACCTGGATGGCTTGAGTCAGAAGTTGCGCTCTTAATATTTATGGGGCACTGTGCCTCCCCAGGCAGGGAGGAGAGAGGCTGTGATACATCCTGAGCTTTCCTGACTAACAGGTTGAATCACTGGCAGAAACAGAACAAATCCCAAAGTCTTGTTTTGAGAGGAAAGATAATGAATTGGAGGTTAGACCTGTTAACTCCAATAGAGAGCCCTGAAACAGAGCTGGGAGAGGCAGGGCAGGGCCAGGTGGGGACCCAGAACTTCTGCCCATAAGGCCTGGAAGCAGATGAGACCTCTAAGTGCAAAATCACAAAGCGAGAAAAGAATGACAAAGACTTCATGGGATGGGGGGCACAATTAATATGAGAATGAGAGAGAGGCAGCCATGAAGAAGCTGGAAAAAAGTATAACCAGAAAACACAGCGTACGGGGGTTCAAGGGTAAAATAATGTTAGGAATGTGGTGGTAAAGACCCAGAATAGCAAACTGCTGATTTCTGTGTTAGCAAATTGAAATAAATGTTACACTGAGGGCAGGCAATTGGTTTGACTCAAACTTACTCAGTTTTTCATTATTGAGATATTTTGGGCACTGTACAATAAACACTAGCACTTTCAAAAAAAAACTTTTTAATACTAAGTGTTCATTTAAATATGAAAAAGATTGTAAAATATCAGAAACAGAAACATATTATTGGCATTGCAAGTCATCATAATGATCTGAACCTGAAAGAATGCTGTAAAATCACTTCTTAGATTCAGAAAAATATATAAGGGCTTAAAACAGCAACAGAAGCCAGGCATAGCGGTGGGCACCTGCAGGCTCAGCTACTAAGGAGGCTAAGGTAGGAGAATTGCTTGAGCCCAGGAGTTCAAGGCTGCAGTACACCATGCTCACGCCTGTGAATAGCCACTGCACTCCAGCCTGGGCAATATAGTGAGACCCCATCTCTTAAAAACAAAATAAAATAAAAAAATAATTGACAGAGAGTAGCTACATTTTGACCAAATAATGGAGATACAGAAAATAGAAATATCTAGTGATCCCTATATTGTGACAAATTGTAAAAAGAAGTAGGAACTCTGTTGCTTGGCTTAATCAGTGAAAATAAAAGGTCTTTGGTCTTTCAGTGAAATGTTGTCATTAATGGAAAAGTGCATATATTCCACATATTTTATTATTTTTTTAGTTAAATTCTAACTACTTAATATAGAATCTTTGAGTTGGAAAGGACGTCCAAGTATATTGGCATGGTAAATCATCATACCAAATAAACAGACAGAAATTCTCTCTGTGACATGCCTAACAGATGGTTGTTCATCTCTATTAATTATAGAAAGTTCTTAATATAGAGTTTAAAGCTGCCTTGCTATAACTTCGATCAGAATTCTTCCCCTGGGACAGGATAAAACCAGCCTGGACAAAGAAAAAAAGAAATTTAACCTGTCTCTCATTAATCTTCTCTTCTGCACACTCCTAATTCTCCCACTGGACTTCCTACATAAATGGTTTTCAGACCCTCCTTGTTGAGTCATCATTGTGTGCACTCCAAGTTAACCACTGACCCTTAAAATGTGACAGACACATTTTAATACAATATTCCAGCGATGTCCTGACCATTTTTAGTTGTTATTCAACTAACAGTAACTAAGAATCTACAGAAGGGGGTGGAGCAAGATGGCCAACTAGAAACCTCCAGTGGTCATCCCTCTGCACGGACACCAAATTCAACAACTATCCACACGAGAAAGCACCTTCAGAATAACCAAAAATCAAGTGAGCAATCGCAGTACCTGGCTTTAACATTATATCAAGGCAAGAGCACTGAAAAGGGCAGAAAAGACAGTCTTGCATTGCCTACGCCAGCCCTTCCCCTTCCCCCGGCAGTGCTGTGCCAGCATGCTGGGTGGAGAGAGAATCTGTGTGCCTGGAGGACAGAGAGTGAAGTGATTGTGGGACTTTGCCATTGAAACTCAGGGCCGCCTTTGTCACAGGGGAACGTAGCACAGGGCAGAATTCTACCCACACCCATGGAGGGAGCACTTGGGTCAGCCTAGCCAGAGGGAAATCCTCTGCCCCAGCAGTAGAAACCCGACTTACAGCTAGCCTCACTACCATCTGACAAAAGTGGCCTAGGGCCCAAAATAAATTCATAAGGCAGTCAAGCCACAAAGACTGCAGTCCTTGGGCAAGTTCTGCGACCGTGCTGGCTCAGATCCAATGGACTTTGGGTGCGCATGACTCAGTGAGACACCAGCGGAAGCAGCCAAACCAGGGCCTGTGTTTCCCCTCCCCCAACTCCAGCGGTGCAGCTCAGGGAAAGTCTTCTGCTTGGGGGAAAGGAAAGGGAAGAGCTCAGAGGAATTGTTTTGCAACTTGAGTACCAGCTTAGTCACGGTAAAATAACGGACCAAACAGACCCCTCAAGCACCTAATTCCAGGCCTTAGTTCCTGGATGGCATTTCTAGACTCACCTTGTCCCAGAAGAAAGCCCACTGCCCTAGGAAAGGATCCAGTCCTGGCAGGATTCCTGCTGTACTGGGAAGAACCCAGTGCTGGCAGTATTCAACACCTGCTGACTAAAGAGACCTTGGGCTTTGAATAAACATCAGAGGCAGCCAGGCAGCAGTCATGACAGGCTTTGGGTCAGACTGGGCTGGCTTCAGGTATGACTTGGTACAGTCTCAGCTGTAGTGGCCACAGAGGGGCGTCCATATCACTCCTCCCCCAACTCCAGCAGCCCAGCACAGAGAGTGAGGGAAGAGAGTGAGAGACTTTGTCTGGTAATCCAGGGAATTCTCCAGTATTATACCCAAGTCCACCCAGGTGGTACCACCAGGAGTGTGCAAAAGTCACAGTGTTACTGGGCATGGGGCACTAGCAGTGCTAATACAGCTACAGCTACAGGGACCAAAGATTAGATCACAACACTCAATTCCTTTTGAATACCTAAAAAGTTTTCTCAAGAAGGACAAGTTCAAACAAGCTCAGACTGCAAAGATTAGAATAAATACCTAATTCTTCAATGCTCAGACATCAGCGAACATCCACAAGCATCAAGAATATCCAGGAAAACATGACCTCACCAAATGAACTAAATAAGGTACCAGTGACCAATCGTGGAGTGATGGAGATATGTGACCTTTCAGACAAAGAATTCAAAATAACTGTTCTGAAGAAGTTCAACAAACTCTAAGACAATATAGAGAAAGAATTCAGAAGCCCATCAGAGGAATTTAATAAAGAGATTGAAATAATTTTAAAAAAGGCAGAAATTCAGGGGCTGCAAAATTCAATTGACAAACTGAAAAATGCATCAGAGTCTCTCAGCAGCAGAATTGATCAAGTAGAAAAAAGAATTAGTGATCCTGAAGACAGGCTAAAAGAAAAGAATGAAGCACACCTGAAAGATCTAGAAAATAGCTTCAAAAGGGCAAATCTAAGAGTTACTGGCCTTAAGAGGAGGTAGAGAGAAAGTTGGGGAGAAAGTTTATTCAAAAAATAATGACAGAGAATTTTGCAAACCTAGAGAAAGACATCAGTATTCATGTACGAGGTCATAGAACACCAAGCAGATTGAACAAACAAAACTACCTCAAAGCATGTAATAATCAAGTTCGCAAATGTGATGAATAAAGAAAAGGTCCTAAGGGAGGCAAGAAAAAAGAAACAAATATCCTATAAAGGAGCAGACTTCTCAATGAAAATCTTATAGGCCAGGCAAGAGTGGTGTGACATATTCAAAGTGCTAAAGGAAAAAAACCTTAACCCTAGGATATTGTAACCTGAAAAAATATCCTTTCAACATAAAGGAGAAATAAAGACTTTCCAAAACAAACAAAAGCTGAGGGATTTCATCAATACCAGAACTGTCCTATAAGAAATGTTGAAAGGAGTCCTTCAGTCTAAAAGGAAAGATATTAATGAACAATAAGAAAATATCTGAAGGTATAAAACTCACTAGTAACAGTAAGTACACAAATGTTGAATATTGTATTGCTGTTATTGTGGTATATAAACCATGTATTTCTTAAGTAGAAAGACTAAAAGAAAAACCTATCAAAAATAATAAATACAACAACTTTTTGAGAGATAGCATAAAAAGATATAAATGAAAACAACAAAAAGTCAAAAACTGAGGGATTTGTTCCATGGAATTTGGATTCAGTCAAGGGGCCACACTCAAGGATCCAGAAGGCCACATGCGGCCTTGAGGCTGCAGGTTTCGCACCCCACAGAGAGCTAAAAGGATTCTGTACAGCAAAGGAAACAATTGACAAAGTGAAGAGACAACCCACAGAATGGAGAAAACATTTGTCAACTTCCCATTTGACAAGGGATTAATAACTAGAATACATAAGGGGCTCCAACTTAATAAGAAAAAATCAAATAATCAAATTTAAAAATGGACAAAGGATCTGAATAGACATTTCTCAAAAGAAGACATACAAATGGCCAACAGGTATATGAAAAAAAATGCTCAACATCTTTAGTCATCAGAGAAATGCAAATCAAAACTACAATGTGGTATCTTCTCATCCTGATTAAATTGGCTTTTATCAAAAAGGCAACAACAAATGCTGGTGAGAATGTGGAGAAAGGTGAACCCTTGTACACTGTTGATGGAAATGTAAATTAGTGCAACCACTTTGGAGAACAGTACAGAGGTTCCACAATAAACTAAAAATAGAACTACTGTATGATTCAGCAATTTTATTGCTAGTTATATATCCAAAAGAAAAGAAATCAGTATATTGAAAAGATACCTGCACTCCCATGTTTATTGCAGCACTGTGCACAATAGCCAATAATTGGAATCCACCTAAGCATCCATCAACAGATGAATGGACAAAGAAACTGTGGTATGTATACACAATGGAACATTATATAGCCGTAAAAAATAATGAAAACCTGTCATTTGCAACAACACGGATGGAACTGGAGAACATTATGTTAAGTGAAATAAACCAAGGACAGAAAGACAAATATCACATGTTCTCACTCAAATGTGGGAATTAAATATTAAAACAATTGATGTCATGGAGACAAAGAGTAGAATGTTAGTTAATAGAGGCTGGGAAGGGTAGTGGGAAAGGGAGGATAAAGTGGGGATGGTTGATGGGTGCAAAAATATAGTTTCATAGGTAGAATAAACAACAGTTGATAACACAGCAAAGTGACTGTAGTCAACCGTAAGTTATGATATACTACAAAATAACTAAAAGAGTGGAATTGTAATGCTCCTAACCCAAAGAAATGATAAATTCTTGAGGTGATGGATACCCTAATTGCCCTGATTTGATTAATACATATTGTATGCCTATATCAAACGTCACGTATACTCTATAAATATATACAACTATTAATATTATGTATCCATAACAATTAAAAATTAAAATTTTTTTAAAAAAAAGAATCTACTAAGCACAATACACTGAGCTGAAAACTGTGGCTATAAAAAGGCATAAAACATGTTTAGAATTCAGATCTTGTGGGCAATAGCTGCAGTATAAGATTGTGTCAGGTTTTTGGTGGCCATGTGGTATATGGATCTCACAGCAAATTCATCAGTAATTGATTTGTTCATGTTTTATTTTTGTTTCCACAAAAGCTGCTGTCAGAAAGGTTTTTGGGGCTTGGCATGGTGGCTTACACCTATAATCCTAGTACTTCGGGAGGCTGAGGCAGTGAGGCTGAGGCGGGAGGATGCCTGGGACCAGGAGTTCAAGACCAGCTTGAGCAAGAGTGAGACCCCATCTGTACAAAAAGTAGAAAAACCAGCCAGGCATGGTGGCATGGGTCTGTAGTCCCAGCTACTTGGGAGGCTGATATAGGAGGATCACTTGAGCCCAGGAGTCTGAGGCTGCAGTGAGCTATGATGATGCCACTGCACTCTAGCTCAGGCGACCAAGTGAGACCCTGTCTAAAAAAAAAAAAAAAAAAAAGTTTTCACATCTTATATCTTATCATTGTAGGATTTCCCTTTTAAAGCTGATAATACTAACTAATATATTTCATGTCATTTCATAGCCACTTATTGTCCAAACTGGTGAGATTATTTAGAACCTTTCGTCATTAATTAGCAGGTTTTAAATTGCAAATTTTAAGCTATAAATTTTTAAATTTGATAAATGTGGCTTATATGTTTATATTCAAGTCACTGATAAAAATTTTCACAGGAAAAGTTTAAGAACAATAAACTATGGCATGCCTGGAGAAATTCCCTTCCCAGTTAACCTCCCTTAATTTATACCTTTTATGTGTCATTATCCAACCACTTGAAAAGTCATCTGTTTGTAGCATCAGTCATCCCACATGCCCCTGTCTTGTTCATAAAATCACTAAAATAGGCTTTATCTAGATATAATACAATAACAAAGATTGCCAAGGGTTCATTTGTATGGTTTACCGTTACTTCTACGGAAAGAAGAAAAAGTACAGTGCAGATATCTATCTGACAAGAAAGCAAAAGGAGGAACCAACCAAAATACAACAGCAGAAACTGTCTGTAAAGAAACCACAGGGCTCAGGCAGTGGGGTACACAACCAAATCATCTGCCAAAGGTCATGAGAATGCAGAAATCTTTATCCGCTTAGAAAATACTCATGTTTCTAAGAAATATGGCTTTTCACTCCCCTAGAATATTGTAGAATAATTTAGGATGTGTGAAATGATTAGTATATTATAGGATGCAGTAGACACCGTACAACGATTACAGAGTTAGAGGACACCCACTTGGGTCATGGAAGATGAAGTCTTTTTGGACTTTTACTTAAGATCTGATCATTCTTTCTGTAGACAGTTTTGAGAATGGTCTTTATTGGTAATCAAAGTTAGTTTTTGCTTGAATTGCTTGTTACTTTTTCTTCTTCCGTGTGGATTTTGACCCAATGAGGAATGGGGAGAGGGGTTGGTTCCCATACAAAATAAGTGCACACTTTGCTGTTTTATTGTCATCACACAGTCTAGGAAATCTATGGTAAAAAGAAAATTGGAGTTTACTTTTCCTGATCTATTTATAAGAAATGTACGCTGGTCCCCACTTATTGCCATCTTCCATTCCAAGTATTCAACAACCATCTAGCTAATAAAAGATTCCGAAAAATGAATTTCTCAGATACATTTTAAAAATATTTGCATATCACCAGGGTTCTTTCAGCTTCCCAGTTCCCCAGAGTCTCTGACAACACATCCAGAAGACCTTTACACCCTGAGAGGTAACTTATCTCATGCTGCGGTTATGACCACATTTAAGATCTCTTGACATTCTCTTACTCTCTTCCCAGATCCCAGTCTTGATGATAGAGTGGTTCAGACAGCCATTACTAGCATTATCTGCCATTTATTTGGTTTGTTTCCAACTCAAAAGACTATCTTTAAAGGATTTTCATGGGAGTGAGGGGAAGGTGATATGCCTAGAATCACACTTTTAAAAAGAAATAAAACTGCAGACCAATGTCTCTCGTGAATATACATGCAAACATCCTCAGCAAAATATTAGTAAATAAAATCTAGCAATATATAAAAAGAATAATACATTATGACCAAGTGGGGTTTATACTGGAAATACAAGTCTGGGTCAATTATGCAATCCACCATATTGAGAGCCTGAAAAGTTAAAACCACATGATCATATCAATTGATAGAGAAAGGCATTTGACAAAATTCAATACCCATTCTCCATTAAAAAACAAAAAAAAAAGCCTCCCTGAAAACTAGGAATAGAAGCAAATATCCTAAACCTAATAAAGGATATTTGCAAAACCTTCAGATAACATCATACCTCATTTTAAAAGACTGATTTCTTTCCCCTCTAAGATAAGGAACAAGCCAAGGATGCTCATTCTCACCACTCCTATTCAGCATCATACTGGAGCTCCTAGCTAACACGATAAGGCAAGAAACAGAAATGAAAGGCATACAGATTAGAAAGAAAGAAATAAAATTCCCTATTTGCAGATGATATAAGTGTCTGCATAGAAAGTCCCAAAGTTTCTACCAAAACAAAAACAAAAATCTCTTAGTGTAGCATGGAATAAGTAGGTTTAGCAAGATCACATACCAGGTCACCACACAAAATCAATTGTATTTCTATCTGGTAGCAATAAACAATTAGAAACCAAAATTAAAAGCACAATACCACTTATAATAATTCCAAAAATATAAAATGCTTAGATATAAATCTAACAAAATATGTATGGGATCTGCATGCTGAAAGCTACAAAATACTGATGAAAGAAATCAAAGAAAACCTAAATAAATGGAGGACACCCTATGTTCACGGATTGAACTATAAAGATACAAATTCTCCCCAATTGATCAATAGCACTAATGAAATCCCAATCAAAATCCCAGCAAGATTTTTGCATATTTATACAAGCTGAGTTTAAAATTTATATGGAAGGGTAAAGGAACTGGAATAGTCAAAACAATTTTGAAAAAGAATAAAGTTGAAGGAATCACAATACCCAATTCTAATATATGATATAAAGTTAATTGCAATCAAGACAATGTGGTCATTAGCGAAGGTTTAGGCAAAATGATGGGTAGATTTGAATACAGGGTCTAAAATTAGACTCTCATAAATGTGCCCAATTAGTTTTGACAACTGTCCAAAGGCAATTCAATGTAAAAATATAGTCTTTTCAAACAAATGGTATTGGAATAATTGGACACTCATATGCAAAAAAAGAACCTCAGCCTATACAACCCTCACAACTTAGACAAAAATTAACCCAAAATGCATTATAAATCTCAATGTAAAACACACAACTATAAAACTTTTAGAAGAAAACATGGAACAAAATCTAGTGTCAAGGCTAGGCAAAGTGTTCTTGGACATGACACAAAAAACAAAATTCATAAAAAAATTGATAAATTGGACTTCATCAAAATTAAAACTTTTACTCTGCAATAGATACTGTTAAAAGTTAAAAGGCAAGCTATTGGCTAGCAGCAAACATTTGAAAATCACATACCCAAGAAAACATTTGTCCAGAATACATAAAGATCTCCCAAAAAATCAATAATAGGAAATCAAACAACTCAATTTAAAAATAGGCAAGAGATTTAGACACTCCGTCAAAAATAACAGGATGTTAAGTAAACATATGAAACAATGTTCAAAATTATTAGCCATTAAATAAATGCAAATTAAAATCAGGATGAAATAATATTACACCTATCAGGATAGCTAATATAAAAATTACTGACAATACCAAGTGTTGACCAGGAAGCACAGCAAGTAGAACTTTCATTTATTTCTGGTGGCAATGCAAAATGATGCAGACAACTCTGGAAAACAGTTTGGCAGTTTCTTATGAAGTTAAACATAGACTTGTCATATGACCTGGCAATCCCATTCCTAGGTATTTACCCTAGAAAAATGAAAACTTATGTTCACACAAAGATTTGTGTGAATGTTTATAACTGCTCTATTTATACTTATCCCAAACTAGAAAGAACCCAAATGTCCTTCGGTGAGGGAATGGTTATGCAAACTGCAGTTCATTCATAAAATGGAGTACTATTTAGCAATGAAAAGGAACAAACTATTGACACACGACAACTTGGATGAATCTCAAAGGCAGTATGATAGGTTAAAAAAAACAGTCTCAAAAGATTATATACTGTAATATTACATTTATCAAAAACATAAAACTAGAATCACAGAGAACAAATCAGTGGTTGTCAGGGGTTAGGAGTGAAGGGAGAATGTGATTCTGAAAGAATAGCATTAAGAAGTTTGGGGGGTAAGAGAATTGTGCTGTATTCTTATTGTGGCAGTGGCCACATGAATCTATACGTGTGTTAAAACTCAGAACTGTACACCAAAAGATAACAGTCAATGTTACTATATGTTAATTTAAAAAAAACGTTTAATGCTAAAATACAAAGACATACTCAGGGATAACTCATTTTTGTTTCCTTTTCTGTAAAATAGGAGTTTTAAACTCATATAAACTTATAGGATGCAATCAAATAATAGGCAAAAGTATTTATCAATATGGTTTCTGCATTGAGTAGTCAGGCTTCCTCAGGCATAAAGTATGAAACAGATAAGTGCATGTATTTTAATTTTAAAAGATTTAACTAAAGATGCAGGCTCTCATGAGACTTGGGTTTCATTGAGCCCCACTCTTACGATGGGTTGCTTTCATAGACTGACTGCCAAAATCTTATTCCTCAATGTCGGCTGGGTTTAGCCCAGGTGCTTTTCTTCTCTTTTTGTTTTATTTCTGTGTTATCCTTTGATCCACTTCAGTATGCCATGCTAACTCACAATGGTAACTCCACACTGATTTACAAATTTCAGAGCTTTTCCAGTCTTTATTTGAAAATAGCCCAAATTTCAATTCTCAAAATAGAGTATATAACATCATTTATCTATAGATCCAGTGACTTCACAAAAATATACCAATATGGTAACTTTAGAAATTTCAGCTTTGTTCTACTGCAGGCCATGAAAACTAACTTTTCTCCTTTTCCTGATGCCATCAGGCAGTATGGTCTTAGAGACTGTCTTAGTGAGTTGAGGCTGCTATAAAAAAGTGACATAGACCAAGTGGTTTATAAACAACAAAAATTTATTTCTCACAGTTGTAGAGGCTGGATGTCCAAGATAAGGGTGCCAGCTGCTCTCCAAGAATCCACACTGGGGCACCAACAAAATCCTGAGAAGTCTCACTAATACGCGCACACACACACACACATACACACGCCTGAAAAGAAGCAAAATTTCATATATTAGCTTATCTTTTCCCTCTTCTGACAGGGAAGGTGAAAAATAGGCAATAAAGAAAAGCAGGAGAAGCAAATAGCACGGCTGATTCTCTGCCAAGGAAATAAGGTCCCCCAAGATGCTCAGGAATTGAAGACCAATGTGAATCCAAGATCTAGGGATGGAACACACCCCAACCAGGTGGAGACAATCCAGGTGCCTTACATTAAAGAGAGCCTCAAAAGTGAAAACAGAGTCCAGCCACATGCATACACACATGTGAGAGCACACATGTGCACACACACTTCCCCCATGCCCTCAGCCTAGAGGACAGTGAACCAAACACTGGCAGGCTAGCTCATGGTTATGACAGGCAGGGTAACAGTTCAAGTTTCACTAGACACAAAGTTCTGGTCTGTATTTAAGTACTGGTGAAAATGATTATTCAGACTCTGCTTAAGTTACTTGTTTTGCAATCAAATCAGCAAACAGTACAAAAGACTAAGATTTCAGGGGGGTGGAAGTGGGCTCCAATGCCTCTCTTTGCTCCTGAGCATGGATCACCTAAAGTCCAATGGGTCACTATCTTAAAGTGAGATACCTGCTGGCCAGAACAACAAAGAACCCTGGCCGACAATAAGAGTGAATGAGATAAAATATAAAGGGCAAGGTAATAGTGACAAGAAACTATGACCAAGTATGAAGAGAAGAAAATATGATATATAAATAATAAAGAATTGAATGAGAACAAAAAGCAAATGAGAAAAAGAATAAAAATTTTCAGAAGAGCTTTGAGTAAAAGAGCAATTTAACAACCACCACTTGAATTTGACAAAATAAGAGTAAAAGGAATATTAAAAACACCATAATATGAAAAGGAAAAATACTACTCTTAGAAAACAAAATGGGAACCAAAATAATATCATTAAAATTAAGCAAGCTAAAAACAAGTTAAAAACAAATAGGATCAAAAGAACAACAACAAAAAATCAATTTACTTACATTTAGAATAATGTGAATCACAGTAATGCAAATGAACATGTCCCTGAAGAACCATAGAGAAACTTTCTAAGTATGGAGGACAAAAATCGGCAAACCAACAAATATTAAACTGGTGTCCTAGAAGAAAAAATAGCTCAATAGTGGAACAAGAAAAGTATTACAAAGATATATTACTAAATAACGTCCCCCAAATGAGAACTTAATTGGCATAGTGAACGAACATGAAAATTCGGTATGGAACTTATTACAATAATATACGTCCTTGTTAAGATTTAATTTCAAGAATGAAAAAAGTAATTTTTCAGGCATCACAAAGTTAATCATCTACAAGGACAAACAAAAATCATACAGACCTCAGATTTCTGCAAAGCAACATGCCCAAATAGTAATGGACATTGTCTGCAGAATACTGTCTAACATGATAGCTACTAGCTACATGTGGCTTCTGAGCGCTTGAAATGTTGAAATATTTAGATATGTTTGGTTAAATGAAATACAGTAGTGAAATAATTTTACTTATTTCTATACATTATTTTTATTATGGCTACTAGAAAATTTAAAATTACATATATGGCTCACATTATATTTCTATCAGACCACAATGGTCTACAGAGTTCTTAAGGAAGAATGTAATAGCCACCAAAGATGTTTTAAAGTAAATTTGTGAAGACACACATTTGTGAATATAAAGAAAATTCAGTCTTAGAAAACTTTATTGAACTACTTGATGACATTTTTAAAAGGATCAAAATAAAGGACTCATATATAGGGAAAAAAAAGAAAAAATAGCCAGCACAATTAGGTGTTATAGAAAAAAAAAACAACAAAATAAAAAAATTTTAAAAAGGACTCATAATTGGAGAAGTTATGGTAAAAAAGAGCTAGTGGTGAGCGTTTCAATATAATGAGACCAAAAAATGTTACAGAAGTTACAAATCTTGATACTATAAAAAGTAGCAATATAGTACAAGAATCAACAAACTTTTTCTGAAAAGAGCCAGATAGTAAATATTTTAGGCTTTGTGGGCCATATGGTCTTCATCAAGGCTATTTACTTTCACAACTGTAGCTCAAAAACAAGAATAGACCACATATAAACAAAAGGGCATGGCATGTTACACTAAAATTTTATTTATAAAAACAGGGCCATATTGTCTTTTTCAAGACTAGCTCAAAAGAATAGAAAATACATGAGCAAAAGGACATGGGCAAATAAGCAAGTTACGGTAAAACCTTATTTACAAAAACAGACAACAGGCCACACTTGACCTGCAGGTTTATAGTTTCCTGACCCCAAAAGGGAGGAGAGGGAAAAGAAATGTGATGTGATAAAATCTCCGTCTTTATAGTGGCTATTCAAAAAGTACTATCTAAAGTTGAAATACATGGTCTCTTAAAACATATAAAATCCATTTTAAAATTTATTTAACACATTTTCTTTTAAAGAAGATTTTTTCCAGAAAATAGTATTTTGGGGATTAAGAATCCTCAGTCTAAAATTCAATTATTTCCTGCATTTTACCTAAGTTAATTTTCTCTCTCAGTTAAATTAAAATAACATTGAAAAAAATTGTTTTACCTAAAAAAATTAGTCATAGATTATTTTGTATGCCACAGTATTAATAGTATTTCTTCACTGTTGCTCTTTGGCTCTTTTATAACCATATACCAAACAACACGGGTATGATTGCATTTCTTTAAAATGGTCATTGAAAAATGTTCTCACCCATCAAGATTTCATTTGGAACCAAAAAACTTCAAGGTATAAAATAAGCAACTGTATTACAATTAAGATCTGCCATGTGAGGTTCAGTCTTCTCCAGAGTTGACCCTAACCGCACACTCTGCATTTTCTCTGAGTTCCCTACTGCTTTTCTTAACAGTGTTAGATATTTTTTAAGATAAGCTACTGTTTTTGTTTTTTCAACTTAGGCTCTTTGGTCAACTCAGGTCAACTATCCTGATACTGTGTAATTCCCTCTCAAATCATCTGACCCTGAATATATATCCCTCCAAAGTCAAAGAATGTGTTTTTCTTTCTGAGTCATTTTGACAGGTATCTGACTTTTAAAGAGTTATAACTATTGGAGTTTCAAGCATGGAAAGTGCTGGGGTAACAAAATCTTTTGTCGAGGTCCCCATGTCTGTTGTCATTTCTGCTCCAATTTTTCTCCAGAGTTGGAAAAGAGATCAGATCATCCTATCTCTGGGCGTAGAGTGTGGTCAACACAACACAACCAAAATCCAAAGGGACTTCCCAGCTCTCTGAGAAAAGCAACAACTGGAGCTTTATCAGAAGTGCCAGCAACTCATAAATAACTCAGATATCTTTCACAAGGGAGATTAATTTCCAAAATGATAAATCTGTTGCCTGATACTGGTTCAAGCATAAACACAAACCACCTGAGCTCTTTACCAGACACTATCTTTCAGTATAATTTCTTTTTCTTTTTTAATACTTTAAAAATCTTACTACAATTCTATGCATGGCTAAGACACCTTAAGCAAGGTTTCCATTTATTAATTAAATGCAAACCATTTAAATGTTACTACTTTAATAACTTCTGCCCTGTCTTTGAACATATATTTGGGCCTAAATATAATAGTTTAGGCCTAAAAAGAAAAAAAAAAGAAAATCTTTTTCACCCAAATAATCCACATTATGCTTCACAAGTAATCTCATCTGATTAACCGTCCATTTTCTGAATTTCCCTATCACCGTAATGAAACCAGTTTATTCCAGAAATGGAAAAGGAAAATGGGGTCCCTTGTACTCTACCAATTACATCAGTTTTCTTCTGGTCTCAGCATGGTTCATCATGGTTCTCAGCTGTGTCATCTTGGTGTCATGGTAAATTGTTAGATAATTTTTGTGGAATATTTTACTCAAAGCCCATTCAAACATTTCAAAGCAATTTTCTCTTGAAGAGAAAAATCTATTCTGGACTTCAGATAAGATAATTCCCCAGCAATCCTTAAATAGTAAGGTGCGTCATCAAACCCAAGTGCCACACACTCAGAGTCCCTACAGAAATAGTCATTTTGTTTGTTCAGCTGCACATAAGCCCACATGTCTTAGCCCCATGCATACTGGGTACATTTGGTAATTGCTCGAGTTGCTTATCTTTCTTTAGCATATTCTTTAATAATCCTAAGAAACTTCCCCTGCTCCAAAAATTTATTCTCATTTTGCTTATAGTTAATGAGTCTTGTGGTTTGAGATTCTTTTGCCTACTCTTACTCAGAGAAGGTAGGTTATCATTTCTCCACAAAGTTCCGTCGAAAGAGTTTAGATAAGAGATGAGATCATGTTGGAGGTGTAGGAATATGCACCGGGCATGTGCATCCACCAGTGTAAGCATTGTGGTAACCACCGCAGGTGCTGTGAGTCAGAACGGCTGGGTGGACAGAGCCTGTTGCTTTGCTCTGCTATCGTCTTGGTTCCTCTCGATCAGTGATAAGAAGAGAGAGTGAGTAAGGGCTGTGGTGATTTTGTATCAATATACCCAAAATATCGGTAGATGCTTTCTGGACTCTATGGAAAAAGAGATGTACCACCAAATGACTTTTAATCAAGTCTAAATTCATATTTCCACGAAGACAAGAAGGAGGTTGTTATATTTGTTCTTTTTCTTTTCTTTTTTCTCTTTTTCTTCTTCTTCTTTTATTTCCCCATGAATAAGAAAGGAAAACAAAAAGGAAAATCTTAGATATAAATTCAATTCCGGAAGGATTTTTTTTGGACCTATTAGTTAAATATAGAGATGTTTTATTGGGTGAGGCTGTTACCTTCTCACATGGCAGGGTTTTAACAAAAGCTTGAGTAGTCATTAGAAAACAGCTATTTACTTTGGACAAATAATTGCTTTTTAAAAAAATCATGGACCCAGAAACACCCATCTGTCTCCTTCATTAGTATTGAGAGGCTATCTAATATTATGGTTATAAGTACAGACTCTAGAGCCGGACTCTGGGCTCCAGTCCTAGCTCTTCCGTTTATGAGCTTGGTCAAGTTAATCAACCTTTTTGTGACTCAGTTTCCTCACCTGTAAAGGGGCTACTCATAGTATCTACCTTAAAAGATTGATGTAAAATTAAATGTGCTAGTTTAATGTGCCTAGCACATAGTGGGCACTACATGTGATGGCTGCTGCTACTTTCAATAAACATCTCACACTTTACTTCTTATCAGGATGACATGTTTTATTTAAATTTGACTTTTTTAATGTCTTTATAGATATGAAACTACCACAGAAACCCAGCAGAAAGGCAGGGACATAACTATTAAATTCTATTATTCCTTATTATTCACTCATTTTATGTATTCATTCATACATTCATTATTTGGTGCCTATTACAAACCCTGTAAAGTATGGGACCCTGAGGACACAAAGATAAAGAAAATATAATCTTGAGGGAGGAAAAGAGAGTCATGAACACAATGCGTATATATGAGTGTCACAGGTCTTATAGTTGAAAACCGAGCAGTATACAGTGGAGGCCCCAGTGAGGGAGAGAAAAATTCTAATCTAGAGAAAGGTTTGAGAAAATTCTACTGAGGAGGGGATGCCCAAGCTGAGTACAGAAAGATGAGCAAGGTTCTCCTCGGGTCTGGACTGGTTTGAGGACAGAGTGTCATAGGTAAAAGCAGATGTGAGTACGACCACAGCAGATAACACAGAGGCCCTCCAGCAACCTTGGACAACACTGAAACAGACTCTCACACGTACTAGATAAAACAGCATAAGGAAAAGTAGCCAAGATTGAAAGAAGGAAAAGGAATTAAACCCACAGTTTGAAGAAATGAAGAAGGAAATTAAATACAAAGTAGTAAATGGAGCAGATGCAGCAGCCTCCCAGGGGGTTGTCCACCCTCCTTAGCAATAGGGCTGAGTTTTAATGTCCAGGCAGGAAGAGGATAAGGACACTGGCCCATGTGAGGTAGAGAGCTGGAACTGAGACCTCTGCACTTAGCCAGGGCCATCTGTGAAGAGGGAACCAGAAGTATCCCACCCACCAGCCTAGACAAGTAGCAAGGAAGCTCACTATCTTCCTGGGACTCCAGGTGGGAAAAAAAATTGGAAACCTCAAACCTAAGGACACATGTGTGTGAGGGTCCAATTTCTATTGTCCCCATGGTATCAAAATCCCAAGCTAAGACATTAACACGGAGCTGGTCAAGGATGGATGAAGCCATGAAGAAACTGGCAAAACTGGTGCCTCCACATCCTGGGGTGGGGGAACCCCTGCTGAAGATTATCTCATCATAAAATAAGTAAATAAAAATAAAACACACACACACACACACAGGCACACTAGGAAACAATCCACCACCGTGAGAATTAGTAAATATAACAAATGGAGAATTTGTATGACAAAAACTAGATATAATAGATCTCAGCAAACTATAAAACTTTAAATAATCAAGGAGATAAACAATGAAAAGACTGGACGATGATAGGAAAAGACAGAACAGAGGTTAATGGGGCATGGTTCATTTAGATCATTTCTAGTGGGGTAGGAAGTGCATGGGTGAGCGGGGAGTTGTGTGCATTGGTGGGGACTGAGGAGAGGACGGAGAAGATGCATCAAGTCATGGAAAGTAGACACGACCAAGTTACATAGAGTGTTGGCTGCTATCCTAAAAAGTTTATCTTTATCCCTTAGCAAGGGGAAGAATTTGTAAAAATTCTAATTAAAAAAGTAATGACCAGATTTGTTTTAGAATATTCTCTTTGGCAGGAATTGGAGAATGATCGAAAAGAAACAAGAATGGAGGAATGGAGACCACTCAGAAGATTTTTATGGTAGACCAGATGCCTTTAGTTCCAAGCTGCATTTCCAAGCTTGAGGAACATTCAAATACTCTTTATTTAGAATTCTAAACTTGGATTTCCCTTCAAACACCAGCAAAATTCCAAAGCTACAGGACTACTCCCAACGTTATAGTTAGGGGATATTTAACACACATGGAGCATTTATGCTGTCAGATGGTGCAGTTGTTGGGCATACAGACATGAATAATACACGGGCTCTGTGTTTTCTGTCTTCCGAGTTATCACAAACTAGCAGGAGAATCAGACATGTAAATAAATAATCATTACACAATGTGCTGTGGATAAGAGAATGTAAACAGAGGGCTGGGGAGCCTGGAGGAAGTGGGCTGTGAAAAAAGGCATCCCAGGCGTTGACAAAGTGGAGTGTCGACAAAGACATTTGAATCGAACCTTGAAGAGTGACAACATTCAACGTAGGAGGAATTCTGTAACTGCAGAAGCTCGTAAATGTGACATCAGTATGATGTAATTTCAGGAAAATCTCCCCATAAACCACATCTTAGAGATAAGCTATCATGTGAGTCATCATGTGATATAAGAAAAGAATAAAACTCGATCCTCAGGGAGCTTTTAATGTGATAATCATTCTTATTTTGGGATATCATGATAATTTTACAGGCATTGCACACATTCTCTTATTTATCCCCATGGTAAATCTGCAAGTTTGGTCTTTTTCTATCCACCCTGAGAGGAAGAAATTCATTATAGAAAAGTAATTAAAAACAAGACTAACTCACAAGAAATAACAGACATGCAAGGCCAACCAGTGTGTTTAACAGTGATGATGGGTCCAAAGTTAGTCCCTCTCACAGGAGAATTCCCAACTATTCTGATCGGTTTCGTCTGGGCCAGAATACCATGTTTTTCTTTCATGCTTCCTGCTCTGACAAGGTAACCCCACCTTGTGCTCAGCGGACAAATAAGGGAACAGCGTTTTGGGATGACAGGCTGTCCATGGGCAATGAGTTGCTGAGAGTGAGCTGGTCTCAAGCACAGTGTGGTGTTGACTCCCTCTGCATCTGATCCTTCCTTCCACTTCCTGATTCTACTCTGAAAATTCCGTTGCCTCCACACCTTTCTCTCATATCCCAATCACCCTTCTGCCATCTTTCCCTCAGGGTCTCAGCCCCAGACTTAGGTTGTCTTCACCGGCAGGCATCTGAAAATGCTTACGTAGCTGTTTGACTAGAGTCTGGGGGTGCCTCTGGGTTCAAGTGAAGGTAAAACCCAGAAGAAAAAGGAAATACACAGAAATCAGATTAATAGTCACGATAATCCTGCCATATGTGCTGTAGCCTAAAGGAGCAACAGGAGGTCAGAGAAAGAACAGCTCATTTAAACTTAGAAAGTGTTCCAAGGCCAGAGTGGGCTGGGATGGAAAAGATGCATTTGGAAAGGAGATAAAAGCTTATAAATTTGAGGACTGGTTGAGACCTTAGAGATCTTGGCATCTGTCCTCCCAACACCCCCACATCCTGGTGGGAAGAGCCAGATAAGCAAAGATCCAGCTTGGACCATGTGGAGCCCCCTGAGGAGATAGACCTACCAGAGGAAATTATTAATATAAAGAAATGGTGGGAAAACAGGGTAGACTCAGATAAATATAAATGTGTGAATAATGAGCACTTCCTTTGACAGGCAGAACCAGTGTTACAATTTTATTAATCACATAATTCTTGTCCATTAAGGAATTCATCCTCTTGATGACTAGGGGACCCTAGGGGAACAGATTGTTCTTTAAAATGTACTCTTTTGTTGAACAACTGATATTAATTGTATCGTCCCACTCACAAGTACATTAATGAAACTTAAATTGCTTTCTCTTAATGAGGAAACTACCTCTTAGTAGTAAAATACACATATTTGATTAAACATCAAATCTTTAGGCCACGAGCAAACTACTGAGAAGATTCCATTGTAATACACTATCATTCAAATATGTAAAAATACTTCAAGTTTTGCCATACACAAATAAACTCCAGGTGTGGAATTAAGTTAGTAAACCACTCTTAGCTTAGTGCAGGGACTGGAAAACTGGAGCTCTAAGACCAAATCTGTGTGCCATCTGTTTTTGTAAATAAAGTTTCATTGGAACACAGCCCACACCCACTTGCATACCGTCGATGGCTGCTGTCCCGCTACAACTGCAGAGTTGAGTAGTTGTGAAAGAGACCAGATGGCCAACAAAACACAAAATATTCACTCTTTGGCCCTTTACTGAAATAGTTTGCCCATTCCTGGTTAGTGTTCGTTTTCTTCTCTGCAAAATGTGATTAGAAATATATCCCAATCTTACCTACTTCCCTCTATTCAGTGAACATTTATCGAGCACCTATACGGTAGGCACCAAAGCAGGCACTTCAGGAGGGGAGTACAAAGACAAATAAGACATGGCTCCTGCCAAGAACACTGTAAGGACTGAGACAGAGGTAACCTGGATGATTTCAGGTGTATTCTAAGTACTGAGACAGAGGAATGCCTTGACACTGTGAGGGCAAAATAGGAGGAGAATTTCCCAGAAACTGTAGGTGGCATTATGGAGAGATGACACCAAAGCCAAGTGATAAAAGATGAGTAGTAATTTTTATGTTGCATAACCTAACAATATTGTATTGTATACTTTAAAATTTACCAAGAGGGTAGATTTTATGTAAGGATCCTTATCACCAAGAATGTAATGATAATAATAATAAATAAAGAGGGTGGGAGAAAACTTCAGGAGGCGATGGATAGGTTTATGGCATAGATTGCCACGATGGTTTCATGGGTATATACTTATCTCCAAATATACTAAGTTGCATACATTAATTATGCACAGCTTTTGTGTGGAAATCATATCTCAAATGCTTTAAAAAATGAGTAGGAGTTAACCAATGAAGGAGCTAAAAGGAAACTGGGAAAATTTAAGAGCCTATTTTGGCAGCCAAAAGCCAAAATTTGACTCCTCCTTCTCTTTGCATTTCTGCTGTAACAATCTTTACTGAGTTCAGGGATGCCTTGGGCTGGAAAGGGATAGGAGGAGTGTCTTGTACATTACATAGTTTGCGTACTTTACTTCATGATGAGAACTTGTTACTTAAAGATTAATGAAGAAGAAGGAAAGAATGAAAATCTTGAAAATTTAACTTATATAAAATGAAGCTTTAGTCTCCATGAAACTAGTCATTTTTTAAAAGCCACTTAGAACCTACTGATAAATAATTCTACTTGCAAAGAATAGACACATCATGTATTAAATCTGTACAATGTCTACTATAAAACACTGTATTTCTATTGTCTCTTTTTTTTTCAGCTGAGCCCCCAAAACAAATTCAATAGGTGTGAAAAACCCTCCCAGAAGGAGTCCTTTGTAAACTTGTCCACATGGTGTAAACTGCAGAGAACAAAGAAGGGTCCTAATACTCCCAAAGCATCTCTTCCACCAGCTGACATACTGTCTTAGATTCTAGTCATTAGAGGCACTCCTGTGGATTAATACCATTAATTTCCAAAAGCCATTTATTTACCTGTCAGGTGTGTACATTTGGTACCTGAGAGGTATCGGTTGAACGTCTTTTTTTTTTTTCCACCAAGAACATTAGCAGGAATTACTTTTTCTGAGTAGTGAATAGAAAATAAAGCCCAAGGGACTAGGATCAAAGACACACAGATTCTGCCAGGGTTTAGAAGGCAGAAAGATCCAGAGCCTGAAACACTGCACCAGAAGATTTAAGTGGATTTTACGTTATAGAAAGAGGAACGGTGAACAAATAAGAGGCATAAAGAGTGGGGGCTGTGTTTTCCCATGTCAGGTGTCTCTGAATTTGTGCATGTGTGGGACACGTGTCTGTGTCTCTATGTTCTGCTGGGGCAAGGGATGCAGAGGGTTGCAGAGGAGAGGAAGGGGTATTACCTAAAACAAAAAAGCATGGGTGGACAGAGTTTGTCAGAGATCAACTTTCCCACATTTCAGTTCCTGCTTACCTATTTTTAAAAATAATCTGAATTCTATAATTAAAGGGTAAATATATCTATCCTAAAACCTGTGAAGGTAGTTTCACATAATAGTGTACATTGTGGGCTCTTCTGAGGTGATTCATGATTAACAGGGGATGAATATTGATATTTTTCTAGTTTAGTGTCATCCCCTCAAGGTTAGGAAACGTAGTTTTTAAAATGTATTTATATTCCTTATTCTTTATAAATCTTGTACCTCATAAATTTGAGATTGCTTCAACTTGAGACCAGTGAATTTTCTCAGTTCAATGGAAGTTATCCTAGTGCACCATGTTTCAAGTCCTGCAGAGAGGTACTAGAATATCTGTGCATAATTGGCCAAGAGGTGACTCGAAACTCATCTGTCCCACCTTCCTTCAGCTTCTGTTCAGAAGGAGTAAAAAGATTAATAAGGATTTTTTTTTTGTATGTTTGTCCTACCTCTCTCTGGGAGAGTAGGAGGAATGCTTCTCTCCCATTTTCACATTGTCTTATTTCGGACTGCTACACAAAAATGTCATAGACTGGGTGACTTAAACAACAGAAATTTATTTCTCACAGTTCTGGAGGTTGGGAAGTCCAGGATCAAGGTGTGGGCTGAATTGGTTCAAGGTGAGAGCCCTCTTCCTGATAAAGCCCTCTGTGGTGGAAAGAGAGAGGACACAAGCTCCCTCAGGTCTCTTCTCGTAAGAGCACTAATCCCATCATGAAGGCTCCACCTTATTACCTAAGTATCTCCCAAAGACTCCACCTCCTAATATCATCACATTCGGGATTAGGATTTCAGCATACGAATTTGGGGGAGGACACACACATTCAGTCCAAAGCACACATGAAATAAGAGTCTTCAGAAGAACCACTTGTAGAGCCTAGGGTGTCCAGCAGGAGATGAGCATGACAGCTCACCACTACTATGCCCTCCTGCCATGCCCAAGCCCCACCAGCCAGCTGGATGCCAGCTCCACAGGAGCAACTTCTAGGCTCCAACAATAGCACAGGCCCTGAGTGGAGGCTCTTAGGAAAACTGCACTAGAGTTTCCTGGATTTATGGAGACACAAGACAGGTGTCTGACTCACCTGGAAAAATCTAATGGTAGGCTTGCAAGAGCCCCCTCTTAAGCAACATGAAGAGAGACTCTGCCTGAAGCCAGCTGCTGAGTGTTCTGTGGGTTAAATGAGCACTAAGAAAGCACTAGCCATCTCGAGAAGTTTTGAAAGGACCACATGGAAGGGGTCTGCCTGCAAGGGCAAAGCATGACCTGTAGGAGAGGCTGTGGGAGGCACCCCATCAGATGAGGTTGCTAAGCAGTGCTCATAAGCAGTCATGGGGCACACAACTTACTTCACAACCAGAAGGTCTTTGATACTAAAAACCAGAGAATGAGGCAGTGTGGAGGCCCTTTGGGCTTTGTCACCAACCACTCCAAGAGTGTAAGTGTGTATGGGGTGCATCTGGTCATCTTCCCCGCAGAGGGGTGGAAACACCCAATTGTAACAGTGCCAGCCAACTAAGACTTCGCTATGACTCTAATCCTCCCTACCCTCCTGCATCCTACCCTAGAGCAGGGGTCTCCAACCTGCGGTGAGTTGTATCATTACTTCTTTATATATTACAGTGTAATAATAATAAAAATGAAGCGCACAATAAATGTAATGCACTTGAATCATCCCGAAACCATCCCCCCTCTCCCTGGTCCATTGAAAAATTGTCTTCCATGAAAACAGTCCCTGGTGACAAAAAGGTTGGGGACCACTGCCCTAGAGGCACAAGAAACAGCAGGTAGCTGGTGATAGAGCAAGTGCTAGGGAAGAGCAAAGAAGCTGACCATAATACCCCCTTCCCCACTGTAGGCTTCCAGGCCTGACAGACCTGAGCTGTAGGGACAGAAGGTTTAAATTGAATGAGTGATTGAAAGTTTGATGTTGTCCTTGGCTGGACTTTTCCCCAGTTTTTTTATTGTGTTAAAATACATATAACATAAAATGTACCATCTTAATCATTTTTATGTATACAGTTCAGTGGTACAACTATTACCACAGTCCATCTCCATAAATCTTTTCATCTCATAAAACTAAAACTCTATACCCATTAAACAATAACTCCCATTTTCCCCTCCCCCCAGCAGCTGGGAACCACCACTGTACTGTCTCTATGATTTCGCCTATTGTAGGCAGCTTGTATAAGTGGAATCATGCAATACTTGTCTTCTTGTGACTTGTGTATTTCATTTACATAATGTCCTCAAAGTTCATCCATCTTGTAACATATGTCAGAATTTCCTTCCTTTTTAAAGCTGAATAATATTCCATTGTATGTATTTACCATGTTCTGCTTATCCATCAATCGATGAATACTTGGTTTGTTTCTACATCTTAGCTTTGGTGACTACAATGCTGCTGCTATCATCATGGGTGCACAATTTTTAGCTTTTAGGGTATATTCTCAGAAATGCAATTGCTGGATCATATGGTAATTCTACTTTTAATATTTTGAGGAACACACATTCCCACCAATGGTGAATAAGAGTTTCAATTTCTCTGGCTTTTTGCCAACACTTACTATTTTCTGGAGGGTTTTTTTCTTTTTTTCTTTCTTTTATTTATTTATTTATTTTTTTGATAATAGCCATCTTAAGGAGTATGAGGTGAGATTCGTTTTAGTTTTGATTTGTATCTCCCTAATGATTAGCAATGTTGAGCATCTTTACATGCTCATTGGCCACATTCTGGTCATTGTACATCTTCTTTGCAGAAATGTCTATTCAAGTCCCTTGCCCATTTGAAACAGGTTTGTTTGTGTTTTTGTTCTTGAGTTTTGGGAGTTCTCTATTCTGGATATTAATTAATCCCTGATGTGATTTGCAAATATTTTCTCCTATTCTGTGGGTTGCCTTTTTATTCTGTTAATTTTGTCTTTTAGTGCACAATCTTTAAAATTTTCATGAAATCCAATTTGTCTATTTTTTCTTTTGTTGCCTGTGCCTTTGGTGCAATAGCCAAAAAAATCTTTGCCCAATCCAATGTGTGAAATTTCTCCTCTAAGTTTTCTTCTAAGATTTATACAATTTTAGGTCTTACATTTAGGTCTTTGATTCACCTTGAATTAATTTTTATATCTGGTGTTAGGTAAAGATCCAATGTCATTCTTTCACGTGTGAATATCCAGTTTTCCCATGGGCTGAACTTTTAGTGCCTGAAAATGGGCTCTGAAAGAGAAATCTGAGAGGGGGTTTGAAAGAACAAGATTGTTTTCTACTTTGCCTCATCAGTTCAGCCCATTATATATCCAAAGCATAATTATTAAGTAATGAAACTGGTTTCCTTATGTGGCATATAAAACTATCTTGAAGAAAATGCTCCAGGGAAGAAAGATAATGTTTTAATAAACATCATTAGCATGACATTTAACATAAGGAAAGAGCTCGAAGGGGGCTTCTTTGGAGGTTATCACGTGTACTAGTTCATTATCTAAAGGCTTTGCCAGTGATATGATGGCAGGTGGTCAGTGCACACATCTAAACAATGGATCTCCTTATTTAGTCTAATCTCAAATTTTTAATATCACTCAGAAGAGGATAAAATATGTAATTTTTTTATATATCATAAGATAAATCAAGGGCTCATTAAAGTCATTATAAATTGCAATAGAAGGAAACAGAAGATGCATAGCCACAGTCCCAGCAACGATTTCACCTCCTTCCCCGTGTTCATGTTTTCCTCAATCCTTTCACTATATAACAGCCAGGCCTGCTCCACAGGCTACATGTGTTAACGTATTTTGGACTTTATGTCAAGAATTTTTGTGACTCACATAACTTCGTCTAATGGAGCACTGATGTCATTATTTCTAAGAAATGACACTAAATATATTTAAAAATCTGTTCTCATCTGAGGTACAGAAGAATTTTTTTCTATATACATAAACTAAAAAATAACATTATAATATAAAAATAATGCCCTAAATTTGCTAACAATGTAAAGAAAATATTCCTAGAGTTACATTGCCTAACCCCTGTAGCCACTGGCCAGATGTAGCTATTTAAATTTTTTTTTTTTAGTAGAGGTATGGTCTGACTGTTGCCCAGCCTGGCCTTGAACTCCTGCGCACAAAAGATCCTCCTGTCTCTGCCTTCAAATAGCTGGGACTACAGGAGCATACCACCACAACTCACTTTAAATTTTAATTTTAATTATTCAAAGTTTAAAAAAAATAAAACATTCATTTGGTAATGATCACTATATTGGACAACATATATGTAGAAAAATGTCATCATTTCATAACGTTCTTTTGGACAACACTAAGGTGTCAGAGCCAATCACTTTTGAAACTGAGAATACCACTCTTGTTTTCTCTACATGACAAGGTTCTTAACATTTTAATCCTCAGTGAATCTGAACTTCTGTAAAGTAAGTAAGTATGTGATGTCAGAGGCTTGTAAAATTAGAATATTACTCCTCATTTTAGAGATAGGCTGAGTTCCCTTGATACTTTATTTTTAAACAGCCTTGTTAGGACCAAGAGACAGGTAGAAATTCAGAGTTGCAAAACTTCTTCCTAAAAGCCTGAATGCCCTTCAAATTACAGGCAAACCATAAAAATTTAGCACTAGGGATTTAAAATGCTGAGTTAGTGACCTTATGCATTTAGCTTTTTCATGGAAGTTTTCATGGTTTCTCTAATAAACACATAATGCACTTCTTTGCATCACATTCTTTTCCCCGTATTTGTCATTTTCATTTCCTTTTTACATGATTCATATTTCAATATATTAAGGCTATGTTTTTTGCTGACATGGATAGATGTTTGTGTGAGTATTGAAGAAGGAGGAACTTACAGGAACACTTCTGAAATTCTGTCATCTAGAGAGTCATTTTTTTGCTTGGAACAAGGAAAATTGGAACAAGGAAAATTATTGAGTCTTGAATATTTGAGGTTTTACTATACCGCTCCTCCTCTCCACCAAAGAACAGGCTGAATAAATCTTTGTCGGAATTTAAATTTTTCTCTAAGCGCTTTCTCCAGAAATATGCAGAGTTTTGGATCATCAAAAAACACATTGATTATCTAGTGAAGACATGTTCAGATCCCATAAACATTATCTAATGTCTAGCCAGAACTTGTCATTTAATCTTCCTACAGTGGAAAAATTCATATTTAATTTATAGATTCTCATTATGATATTTTAAAAATTTTCAGTGGATCATAAGGAGACTGGAAGGGCAAAGTCCCTTTACAAGCAACATGGTTACCAAATGGAGCAAAGGGAGCAACATTTCAACCCCATCCTGAAGCTGTAGAACTATTAAGGAAGCATCCTTGCTAGAGAATTCTAAACATGTGCTTTTTGATGTTTATGGTGGTACCGCTACATGGTTCTGTCAGACTTCTGAAAGTAAACTGTTGTGTGTCTATAGCCATACCACCCTGAATGGGCCCAATATTGTCTGAAATTAAACTATTGTGATTATTTTTCGTATATGTAAAACTTACATTTTTGACTGTTAGCAACCTTTAATAAATGGAAAGAGATCATTAATACACCCAGCCCCACCTGTGTCCTTTCCTACAATTGAAGAAAGACATAGAGAGAGTGACTTTGGAAAACTTATTGACAGTTGCTATGGTTTGAATGTCCTCACCAAACTCATGTTGAAATTCAATTGCCATGGTAACAGTATTGGGAGGTGGAGCTTTAAGAGATGATTAGGTCAAGAGGGCTCTGCCCTCATAAAGGGATTAATGCCATTACCTTGGGATTGTGCTAGTTATTGCAGGAGTGGACTCCTGATAAAAGCATAAATTTGGCCCCAATTTCTACTTCTGTCTTGTGGGCTCACTTCTGCCTTCTGCCCTTCCTCCATGCGATGACCCTCACCAGAGGCCAGTGTCATGCTCTTGGACTTTCTAGCTTGTACAACCATGATCCAAATAAGCTTCTTTTTTTAAAAATAAATTGTCCAGTCTGTGATATTCTTTTATAACAGCAGAAAACAGATTAAGACAACAGTGTTGAACAATTTACGCAATTTTTTAAATGTTCCAAAGTTTACTGCAGTCCAGTTAGAATTTTCCCAGGCCCAGCCATAATACTGGTATAAGGTAAACCGTATATAATATTAGAATTCAGAGAAGAAAAAGAGGAACAAAGGTTTGGATTGAAATGAACAGCTAAGATTTTGAATTTCCAGTAAGAGAAGTATTGCAAAGAATGCCAGATGCGTAGGCAGCAAGAGAAAGGAGACAGAAGAATAAGAGGGACAAGATGGCTGACCAGAGACATCAACTTATAGATCATCTCAGGCCCCACCCACCATGTGGGGCATTTGAGTGCTTTTCCTGAGGGGTTAGAGCTGGTTACAGGTCCCCAAAACAACACTGTAGCTTGTTCCTTCTAGCAAGTGCCACCTTGACAGAGAGGTCAATTTGCACATCCCTTTACAGCATTTACTGACTCAATCATACAGGATGTGTTTGATTCTTATCCACAAGCACCACCTACTGTCTCAAAGATTAAACTGGGCATGCCAATACAATTCACACTGTTAAGAAGACCACAGGGTGGTAAAAGAGAAAGGATTTCAAAGACTTCCATCCTCCCTCATCAAAGAGAGATGGGGAATCTGCCCACACACATAGCTCAACACTGATACAGCCTATAAACAACTAGCAACTGAGAAAACCACCACACTAAAGATATCTATAACCAAGGCATCCATCCAGAATGTAGACCACTATCAAAGCACCCACAAGCAAAGGTCCTTACCCAACATATGCTTCAGATACTCCTTTACAAGTGTGTGGCAGGGGAAGCCCCACCCAAACAAAAGACAACCCAAAAATAAAAAGTGAGGCTGCCCCAGATGAGAAAAACTAAGCAAAAGAACTCTGGAAGGATGAAGAATCAGAGCAAAAGGACACCCACAAAAGGGAATACCAGCTCTCTAGCAATGAAAATTTTGAAATGACCCATCAAGAATTCCAAATATAGGCTGGGTGCAGTGGCTCACGCCTGTAATCCTAGCACTCTGGGAGGCCGAGGCTGGTGGATCGCTCAAGGTCAGGAGTTTGAGACCAGCAATGAGTGAGACCCCATTTCTAAAAAAAAAAAAAGAATTCCAAATATAGATTGTAAGGAAGCTCAATGAAATCCAAGAGAAAATGGAAAAACAATACAAAGAAACCAGAAAAACAATTCAGGAAATGAATGAAAAATTCACTAAAGAGATCAACATACTTTA
>CAUYRT010049606.1:0-13147 GCA_963574885.1 Lepilemur ruficaudatus
TTAAAAGTGCTTTACAATCCATTACAGTATCCTGTATTTGTCTATACATATTTACCTTTACCAGCAAAATTTATATTTCTGTATGTTTTGTGTTATTTAGTGTCCTTTTATTTCAATTTCCAGGACTCCCCCTACCCTTTCATGTAAGGCAGGTCTGGTGGTGACAAAGTCCCCGAGCTTTTGTTTCTCTGGGAAAGATTTTATTTCTTTTTCATTTTTGAATAACTGTTTTTCCAGATACAGTATTCTTGGTTGATGGTTGTTTTCTTTTAGTAATTTCAGTATATCATCCCAGTCCCTTCTTGCCTGTAAAGTTTCTGATGAGAAATCCATTGATAATCTTATGCGAGCTTCCATGTACATGATGAGTTGCTTTTCTCCTGCTGTTTTCAAGATTCCAACTTTGTCTTTGAACTTGACAGTTTGATCATAATGTGTCTCAGAGTGGGCTTCTTTGGATCCATCCTAATTGGAGTCTTTGGAGATTCTTAAATTTAGATGTCCATTCCTTCCTCAGATTGGAAAGTTTCCAGATGTTTTTTCAGAAAAGCTCTTTATTCATTTTTTTCTCTTTCTTCTCCTTCTGGAACCACCATAATACATTTATTAGTCTTCTTGATGATGTTCCATAAGTCCCTTAAGCTTTCTTCACTCTTCCTCATTCTTTTTTCTTTTTGTTCCTCTGACTTGATAATTTTAAATGACCTGTCTTTTATTGATTGTTTATTCTGCTTGATGAAGTCTGCTGTTGAGTATGTCTAGTGAATTTTCATTTCAGTTATTGTAGTTTTCAGGCCAGAATTTCTGTTTGGTTCTTTTAAATAGTTTCTATCTCTTTGTTAATATTCTCATTTTGCTCATACTTTTTTCCCCCTGATTTCATTTTGTTGCCTGAGTTCTGTTGTAATACATTGAGCTTCTTTAATATGATTATTTTGAATTCTGTTTAGGTAACACATAGATCTCCCTATCTTTGGGGTTGACTTCTGAAGATTTATTTTTAATTTCTTTGATTGGGCCATGTTTCTTCATGTGCCTTATGACTTTTTGCTAAGTTTTAAGCATTTGAAAAAACAGACATCTCACCCAATCTTTATACTGGATCTGTATAGGGGAAGACATTCACCACTCAGCACTGCTAGAGATTCTGGGACCTCTGAAACCTTTTTTGAGGGATGCAACTTCTCTGTGCTCATGCATGTAATTTCCCAACTAAGGAAGTTTTCTGGTTTCTTTTTCAGGAGCTTATAATCTCTTGCTTTCTCTGTTGTCTGTCTGTGATACTGCAGGTTCTCTGGTGCTACTGCAGCAAACTGCCCAGTTCTCCGTTGTTCTCAGTGGCCCCAGGCATCCAAAGCTGCTGGCTCCCCATCAGTGCCCTGGGTCAGGTAAGACAGATACCAGTCCCTTGGGCAGTTCTTCAAAAAGCTGGAACATTAGATGCATATTCCATTCTTTTCTTCCCCACCCAGGGGAGATACCATGATCCAGGGTGTTCCTTCCTGGTGCTGGCTTGGTGGTAGAGTGATCATGCGTAAAGTAAAATGGCTCTTCTTACCTGATTTAATGCTTCTTTTCCTGCATTTGCACTCATCAGGACAACCCCAACATCTTATCTGGTTTCTAGAGACCTCATATACTTATTTTGCTCTCTATGTTGTCAAGGGAATGAGGACCGGTACTTCCTATTCTGCCATCTTGCTGACACCACTCTCCCCCATTATTTTTAATTATTTTTTTCCTTAAATCTGTCAGAGTTTGTTTCTGTGGACTGACTTCAGGTCTCTGGCTCTTTTGTGGGGCCAATGTATTTATTCCAGGAGGAGAAGATTGCATGGAAAGATCCACAGATGAGAAAGAGTATGGCTCATTTGGGAACTGCACATAGTTACTGGGTAAATTGCAATGCTCACATAACCCTGGCCAAAGGAGCTTCTGCTGGCTGGTTCTCTGCCTCCATAAAAAGTTTGTGGAAGTTCTAGGAACAGATCTGCCTGCTGAGCAAGGTCTGATAGGGTGTACTATAGACCTCTGCTACTCAAAGTGTGGTTCATCACTTAGGAGCTTGTTGGAGTTGCAGAACCTCAGGCTCCTCCTTTGATATGTAGCATCAGAATTTCCATTTTAACAAGATTTCAGTTGATTCCTCTCACACTGAAGACTGAGAGGCACTAATAGAGCTGGTCTTAGGTCTAGATACCTCCAGGAGCTCCTAAGTTGGCTGAGCAGTGCATGGGGAGTGAAGTTTCACCTGGTCTGGGCTGGTGAACAACCCACCACCTAAAATGTTCCACATGTTCAGTTTGCATTTTTCTCTAACCCAAATCTGCAGTTAGTGAAGCCTCCCCAGGGCTGCCAGATTAAATGATTCTCTTCTTGAGAAAGGTTCAATATTTGCCCATTCAAATTAACCTGGCTCTAGCCTTCTGTGAAAGCATCTCTCCAAAAGCAATGCCACCATTACTTTTCTTAATCTAGTTTAAAAATTGACTATAAACATATCCCTTTTTCCTCGACATCCATGTAGGGGAATTTATCTTTCCTTACCTGAGAAAGATTTAATTACTTACATTTGGGATTCCAAGGCTGTCTCAGTAATACAATTTATTTTAATCATGAGTCTAAGTTTGTCATTCAATCTACTTATTCTCAATTAAGTGACTGTGTACTTCACTTCATTATCAATTGATTGTGATTACTTATTATCAAGTAAACTCAATATGTTTAGGATAATTTCATTAATCAGACAATGCCTGCTGTTCAAAGCCGTGGCTTTATTCAGGGACCCATATCTGGGCACTTTGAAATGCTGTGAAATGCTTTGAAATCAATTCAAACCACAGATACTTATTAAATTCCTGCGTGGCTAGCACTGTACTGGGAACTTGGGGTTTCAGCATCATTCACTCAACCCAAACACTGAGGGAAAGTACAGAAAACTACTGCTTTTAACTGTAGCAGATACTGTTGGTGCCCAGACAATTCCCTCTCTCTTGTTGCTTCCCACTATCAATTCTCTCTTGCAGATAAGGTAGCCACATGCCCGGTTCTGGCCCGTGCAATGCAACATGGAATATGTCATTGGCTTCTGAGTAGGAGATCTTTTCTCTAATAAAAGAAGAAAGAAATATGAGAAGAGCTCTTGTTCTTCCTCCCTGGCTTCTCTCTGCTTCTTGCCTTTGACATGGTCCTGAAAGGCTGTGATACCTGGAGCTGTGGCAACTATTTTGCAACCACAAAGAGAAGGTTTAGAGAATGACAGATGCTGATCCAGTACTCTAATATCGTGAAGCTGTTCAACTAGATCCGGGAAGCGACTTCTTCTAGGTTTCTTGCAAAGTAAACAACTGCACTATAATTTAAGTCTCTCTTAGTTTTACCTTCTGTTATTTGCAAGACAAGGCATTCCTAACTGATTTATTGATTCATGCATGTGGGGGCCTGAGCTGCTACAGACTGCTCCAATCTGCTGTGGTCTGCCTGAATCATTCTAAGCCTGAGCCCTGGACACTGCTGCCTCTGTGTGCCCAGAACTGGAACGGCGGAGACCAAGCTTGAAAGAGGAGCCAAAACCCCCAACCACTCCTAGAGGGGAGGGTCTGAAACAGTCCATGGCTGCCACATCTTGGAGCCTGGAGGCTGTCACTGGAAGTAGGTAAGCATGTCAGACTGTGACCACCTCATCTAGCCCCACTGGGCAGGGCCAGCGGGTTCCCACATCCATCTGTCTGACACCATACATAATTCAGCTTTGAATTCTGTCTCTAGCTGGGACCCCTGCCTACCTCTCTCCTTCCTCCTACAACCCTCTCTCCCCTTCTCTCCTCGCCTCTACACTGCAGCCATGCTAACCTTGCTCCTAACTCTCACCTGCCTGCTGCTTCCTGGTCGGCGTTAGCCCCTTCCTCAGTGCACATAGGCAGGCTCTGGGCAAGTGTCACCTCCTCCAAAAATCTCTGGGTTTCCCAGGACAGGATCGAACCCCCTCCCAAGCGCTTGCACTCCCAGGAAGGCATCCTGTTGATTCAGTCAGAGCCTCATCCTTTCTCCTGGGAACGTGCACTGCCCTCCTCTTCTCTCCGGTCATGTGATTGCAAAGGGACCAATCACAAGTAGGGCGCTCCCCAATCAGAGCCCTCGCTGGTGTTTCTGTCCTGAGGCCAGGGGCAGAGCACTGCCCTGTCCTGTGGGGGAAATGTCCCCTGCAGTGAGGAAAATGAGGCAGACACTTGTGGAAAAGCAGATCTGGAGATGGAATGAGAGAATCCCAAGGACACCATTAACCTCCTTGCAGCCAGTTCTGCCTGATGTCAACATCATCTGACTTTCCAAGTCTATGAGAGTCCGTAAATCCCTTTTGGGCTTAAACTATGTTGAGGTGTGTTTTGATCACATACAACAGAAAAAAGTTCTCATTATTACATCCCCATCATAGCGTATGTAACTCTTTTCTCACCTGTCTTCACAACCAGACTGGGAATTTCTGGAGATTTGGGCCTGGAGCACACAGGACACTTAATGAATGTTTGTTGAATGAATGAGCGAGTGAATAAATAAAGGAACTAGACCTGAGTTTGTCTCATGCACCTCCGACTTGTGCTGTTTGAACTGTGACTTTCCTCCTGGGACTAGTCCAGCCCCACTGTCTCTGTTCTCTGCAGCCCCTGACTTAGCGCCCAGCTCACTCACGGGAGTCCCCAGGGAACTCTGCAGTTAGGGCTGAGCTATTTATAATAGCGTGCCATCCTGTATTATTTATGCTTCTAAGCTCCAGAGAAGTTATTAAAATCAAAATTTAAAAACTTTAACCACCTGGCAAATGCTCATGAAGTTTCCAAAACAGCCTATGCTTGCATACCTTTAGTGACAGGCAGCTCACCCCTTGTGAGTCTGTTCTTCCCATCTTAGGAAGGTTTCTTGCTATTAAAAAATTCATCCTTATATTAGCACAATTCACTATTGCTTGGTCATGGAAACAACCCAAGTCCCCGTCAATGCATGAGTGGATTGTTAAAATCTGGTATTTTTTCACAATGGAATATTACTCAATTTTAAGAAATGACAGTAAGTTAGAACCTCTTGTATTATCCTGGATTAAGCTTCAGCAAGCCTGTTTTGACACTTGCATTTTATTCTGTAAGATGAGTGATTTGCGAGTGAATTAAGGAAGTTCTACAGAACCACTTAAATCTATTGTATAAAATATCTTTTTATTTTTTATTATAAATTTTTATTTTGAAATCAAAGGTATACATGTATGTAAAGGATCAAGTATTAATAGTATGTCTCCAAAAACTGCAGTTCCCCTACTCCTTTCTCCCCAGACCTCTTCTAGAGAGGCAATCACTTCAACGTCTTTGACCTGATTATTTTCATGTTTACCTACGTGTCTTTAAACAACATGTTTGTGTGGCTTCTTCTTGATTTTTGAGTTTCAACCATTATCTATTGTTTCTCCACGGTGGAAGATGAATATTTATCTCTCTTGCCTCACTCTATCCACATCAGACATACTTGCTCTTTGAATACAGTCATATTATAAGGTTGGCTAGAGCAATACTAAGTATTTAGGTTAAAATATCTGTGTAAAGCTACTCACTGTAAAGCATGATAAGCCATGTGTTTATTGCACAACTTTTTGTTTTCTTTGTCTTTAAAATTTATTTTTTATTTTCATTTGCTTTCTATCTGTGATCTTCTTAATGATTTAACCTGAAAGACTTCTCCAGTTATCTAAATCTCTTCTCAAGATATTCATTTCTATCAGATGTAAAACTTTAACAAGTTCATCTCCTCAAAGATGCTTCACTTAGAGTAGACTGAGTCGCTTCATTCTGCACTGGTTCCTTCTACACCATCATCATCATCCTGGAGATTTTTCTTCCCCTATTCTCTCATATGGGATCTCCACTTTCCTAGAGCCTATGCCTTCCTTTTTCTTGCTTTGCTTCCCTTTTTTTGGTGTAGCAGATCCTCCAGTTAGCTTCCTATGAAAGGAAGCTATCTGAAAATGTCTCTCTTCTATTCTCACACTTAATTGATGGTTCCGCTGGGTACAGAACACTAGTTAGGAAATAATTTTCCTTAAAAATTTGTTCCATTGTCTTACTGCTTCCAAAGTTATTATTGAGAAAATTAAGTCTATTCTCATCTTTGTTTTTATTTCAGAATATTACAGGGGTACAAATGTTCTCATTGCATGATTTGCTTTTGTGCAGTTTGAGTCAAAGTGATAACTGTGTCCATCACCGAGGTAGCGTGTATTGTACCAGTTAGGTTTAAATTTACTTGTCCCGTTCTTCCCCCTCCCACCTACTTGGTTCTGTTGAGTTTCACTATCATATGTGCACATGGGTGCTAATCGATTAGTTCCAATTTAATAGTGAGTACATCTGGTGTTTGCTTTTCCATTCTTGTGATATTTCACTTAGAAGAATGCTCTCTAGTTCCATCCAGGTTGTTGCAAAAGGTACTAGTTTAGCATTTTTATGGATGATAGTACTCCATAGTATAGATATACCCCATTTTATTAATCCACTCATGTATTGATTGGCAATTGGGTTGTTTCCACATCTTTGCAACTGTGAATTGTACTGTAATAAATATTTGAGTGCACGTCTTTTTGATAAAATGTCTTTTTTTCCTTTGGGTAAATACGCAATAATGGGATTGCTAGATCAAATGGTAGGTCTACTTTTAGTTCCTTGAGATATCTCCATACTATTTTCCATAGAGGTTGTACTAGTTTGCAGTGCCACCAACAGTATATAAGCGTTCCCTTCTCTCCACATCCATGCCAGCATCTGTTGTTAGGGGACTTTTTGATAAAAGCCATTCTCACTATGTTTAGGGGCTATCTCATTGTGGTTTTGAATTGCAATTCCCTGATGATTAGAGACATTGAGAATTTTTTCATGTTTATTGACCATTAGTCTATCTTCTTTTGAAAAACTTCTGTTCATGGCTTTTGTCCACTTTTTTATGGGATTGTTTGATTGTCTCTTCCTTATTGGCTTGAATTCTATATAGATTCTGGTTATTAGCCCTTTATCAGATATAGAGCATGCAAATATTTTCTCCCCTTCTGTAGGTTGTCTATTCACTCTATTGATTGTTTTGTTGGCTGTATAGAAGCTTTTTATAATTTAGTCAAGTCCAATTGTTAATTTTTTTTTTTGTTGCTGTGATTGCCTTTGGGGTCTTCTTCATAAATTCCTTGCCTAGGTCAATATCTGGAAGAGTATTTCCAACATTTTCTTCGAGAACTCTTATAGATTCATGTCATAGTTTTAAGTCTGTTATCCATCATGAATAAATTTTTATGAGTGGTAAGAGGTGCAGATCCTGTTTCAGTCTTCTACTTGTGGCTATCCAATTTTCCCAGCACCGTTTATTGAATAGGGATTTTTTTCTCCAGTGTATGTTTTTGTCTGCTTTATCAAAGATTAGATGGCAATATGAGGATAGTTTTATATCTGGGTTCTCTGTTCTGATACATAGGTCTATGTTTCTGTGCAAGTACCATGCTATTTGGTTTGGCCTTGTGGTATAGGTTGATGTCTGGTGAAGTGGTGTCTCCTGATTTGCTCTTATTACTTAAGGTTGCTTTGGCTATTTGAGGTTTTTTTCTGGTTCCACATGAAGTGGAGAACCATTTTGCCTAGATCTGCAAAAAAATCTGTTTATTTCCTCTGCAATTTCCATCCTCGGTGTATTACAGTTATCCCTGTAGAGGTCTTTCACCTCCTTAGTTAAATATATTCCTAAGTATTTTATCTGACATAAGAATGGCTACACCAGTTTCTTTTGGCTTCCATTTACATGGAATATTGTTTTCCAACACTTCACTTTGAGTCTGAATGAGTCCTTGTGGGTTAGATGTGTTTCTTGGAGACAACAAATACTTGGACAGTATTTTTTTAACCTATGTCTCTTGAGTGGACAGTTCAAAAAATTCACATTTATTGAGAGAATCAATAAGGTCAATAGATTGACCCAATCAAATAGGTCAATAGACCTATTTCTGTTATTTCTGGTCAGTAGAACTTTAATGCTTTTTATACGTCTTGAGCCATTGTGGTTTCTGGGCTCTGAACTTTATCTTTTGGGTGATTTTACACTGGTGGGTGTTTATTGTGTTGGTCCATGCATATTGCAGTTCTTAATACTTCTTGCAGGGCAAGTCTGATCCTGACAAATTCTCTCAGTGTTTCCTTCTCTGAGACGCTCCTTATTTCTCCCTCATATAACGAGCTTAGTTTTGCAGGTTACAAAATTTTAGGCTGGCCATTATTCTGTTAGAGAAGACTGAAAATGGGGACCCAGTCCCTTCTGGCTTGTATGCTCTCAGTTGAGAATTCTGCTGTTAGTCTGATAGGTTTTCCTTTGTATGTTACCTAATTTTTTTACCTTACTGCTGATAGGAGGGCCTCTTTCTTGCTTACTTTGGCCATTCTGATGACTATGTGTCGTGACAATTGCCTCTTTGTGATGAGCCTACCAAGAGTCATTTGGCTTCTGGTATCTGGATATCTAGATTTCTAGCAAGGCCAGGGAAATTTTCCTCAATTGTTTCTTCAAATAAATATTCCAACCATTGTGTATTTTCTTCTTTACTCTCATGGATATGTATGATTATTATGTTTGGCTTCTGTACATAATCCCACATTTCTTATAGGCTTTATCTGTTCCTCTTGTTTCTCTATTCTTTCTCTTTGACTGATTTATTTAGCTCAAAGGTGTTATCTTCAAGCTCTGAGCTTCTTTCTTCTTCCCTATCTAATCTATTATTAAGGCTTTACACTGTGTTTTGCAATTCCTTGAATGAATTTTTCATTTCCAGAAATTCTTTTTTGGTTTTCTTTAATAATTCAACTTTTTAAGAGATTTTTTTCATTAATTGCCTGCATTGCGTTTGTCAGTTCTTTGTTTTGGGTCTCTATTTTCTTTGCATTTCATTGAGCTTCCTTACAATCCATATTCAAAATTCTTCATCTGTCATTTTAATCTTTTCATTTAAGTTGATATTCACTGGTAAGAAGTTACTGTTTTCTTTTGGGAGTTTCCTTTTGCTTTGATTTTTCATATTTCCTGAGTTCCTTCACTGGTTCCTTCTCATCTGGGCTCTCAATAGAATGCTGAATGCGTTAGATCCGGTTTGTGAACCTGTCTCTGAGTCCCCAATCAGTCCCTGACCATGTGAAGGAGAGTGCTGATCCTAAGTTGCCTTTGGGGTGATCTAGCAGGTTTGATGAACTTCTCGGCTTATGCCGCTGTGGTGGCTCCACTCTCAATTGCAGGCTTGGCTGGTAACATGCTCCCACCACAGAGAAACAGTCTTCTCAGCACAGAGCACTCTGCAGTTGCTATGGGGGGAAGGGGCTGTGGCTACAAGCTGATTTGAGACAAAATTACTTTCTGTGGTGCCAGGAATTGAGGAGGTACAGAGGAGGTGGTGTCTAGGTGTAAGAATGCCAACTTTCTGGTCTCATGGCACTCTCCTGGGGGTGCAAGTTTTGTGTCACACTGGTCCCCAGAGTCACCCAAGTGGGGTAGGGGAGCCCCCTTACCCTTTCATTGGGCTCTGGGCCTCTCTGAATTTGGTCCATAATTCTGTCCTCTCTTCTCACTCTTCCTCTTTCTCAGCTTCACAGCCCTTCTTGTTGGGGTCCCCAAACGCTTCTGCTGTCTATCTCTGTGATCCACATCTGAGCTGCACCTGTTCTCTGCTCTCCTCAATCCAACCTTCTACCCTTCAGCTGGGACAGTCCAACAAGCCACGTCTCTAATCAGCCATCTTGGCTCCCTCTCCAAAAAAAAAAAAAAATCGTATTATATAGATCATCACATACCTTCCAAATAAATTAATGCTTGGAAAATGGAAGAGGAACTGTTTTATTACAATTTCAGTCTTTTGGGAGTGTAAGGTTAAAATATTATTGGTCTCTTGACAAATAATAATTAACGAGCTTTTGGCAAAATATACTTTCCAAATTTTAGGAAATATCAAATTTATTTAAATATTTCTGCCTTTTATTTGAAATTTTAAAATAGATTTGGATTTTTCAAAATGTGAAATTATCTTTCCTAAAGTAATAACTTTTAAGTTTTAACTCCTAAAGAGTGTTTTGTGTAGTGACTACCTCATATATTTAAGTTATCAGAAATAGATCAGGTAGAAATTTCTTATGTCATGTGAGAAAAATTAATCATACCCATCCAAAGAAGCTAGGACTATTTAATAAAATAAGAATATCAATCACCCAGAAAGGACAGAATTAATCACACATGAACTATACAGTTACATAGTTAAAATATGTAGCCTTAGAAAATCCAAATAGAATTCCATTTTGATGTAGTAGATTTGTATATTATGTTGTTTCAAAGTTTATATATTTGCTCTTTAACTCACGAGCTATTTAGATGAATATTCATTATTTTTAAGTTGAGAACAATTATTTTCAGGGGATCATGCCATTTGGGGATTATTTGCTTTTGTTTTGACATTTGAATTTTTATGACCTGAAAATATGGCCTATAAAACATCTTGTGTAGGGAGAATGTATTTTATTTTTTTGTAGGTAAGCAAACTCAAAATTGATATTTGTAAATTCTGAACAAATGGATACTCTCATAGGAGTTAAAGACTTACATTCTCATAGGAAATCCGTCCTCTCTCTCCCTCTGCCTCTCTCTCTTTCTCAGAAAAATTCTATTGTATTATATACGAAGAATCATGTTTATTTTTTGACTTAAAAACATATTAAAATATTTTACCATAATTATTCTAATATTTTGGTGTTGTCCAGGAATTTTTCTTTATGTATTTTATTGCTTTTGTGTTTGGTGCATAAAAACTATGAGTTTTTTATTATGTGTTTATTATTAATTGTGATATTAGAGAAATGTTTATTAGTTTTCTATTGCTGATATAACAAACTTACACAAATTCAGTAGTTTTAAATGATGCACATTTATTTTCCTACAGTTATACAGGTTGGAAATCTTATTCAGGTGTCAGTGGGCTTGAATAAAATGTGTTCATTCATGGAAGCCCTAAGGGAGAATTGGTTTCTTTGACTTTTGCAGCTTCCAGAAGCAATTCACACATTCTTTGCCTCATGGTCCATGCCATCACATCTCCTTCTGATCACAGACAGGAGAGGTTCTTTGCTTTTAAGGATTTGTGATTAGGTTGAGACCTCTTGGATAATCCAAAATAATCTCTCTTTCTCCATTCCTTAACCCGAGTCACATTTGCAAAGTCCCTTTTTCAGTGTAAAGTGACATATTACAAATTACAGGGATTAGGACATACACATTGTGGAGTGCGGAGACATTCTGCCTACCACAATATCCCCTTTTGTTCTAATTAATGATTTTGGTCTAGTTACTGAGTGTTGCCTTTTACAAAATGAGTTCTGCCTTATGTGAGATGAATATTACCTCTTCTTATTGATTTTTGTTCATATATTTCTAGTAAATCATTTCTCATCTTTTTTTCTTTATTGAAGTATTCTTTACATATCATGCCTTTACTCCATTTTAAGTGTACAATTAAATGATTTTCAGTGAATTTACCGAGATGTACAGTTAATCACATAAATTAGTTTTAGAGGAATTCCTTTCCCCTATTGAGACCCCTAATTCCACTCCCCAACTACTTTTCAAGCATGTCCCACCCCTCCACAGTGCCCACCACGTCGCTCAGACATGGGTTTACCCCCCACCCCAAATCCCTAGTGAATACTCCCACCATTTGAGCACCATAGTGTTAATCAGTCAATACCAGTTTGATGGCAAGTACAAGTGGGGCCCCTTCTTCGGGTCTTGTGTCACTTCACTTTGAATGATGGGTTTAAGCTTAATCCAGGATAATATAAGGGTGCTAGCTCATTGTTGTTTCTTAAAATTGAGTAATATTCCATTGTGAACATATACCAAATTTTAATAATCCACTCATGAATTGACGGGCACTTGGGTTGTTTCCACAACCTAGCAATAGTGAATTGTGCTGCCATAAACATTCAGTTGCAGATGTCTTTATCATAGAATGTCTTATGCTCTTTTGGGTAGATGCCTAATAATGCTATTGCTGGATCAAATGGTAATTCTATTTTTAGCTCTTTGAGGAATCTCCAGATTCTTTTCCACAGAGGTTGCACCAATTTGCAGTCCCACCAGCAGTGTAACAGTGTTCCTGTCTCTCCACATCCTCAGCAGCATTTGTTGTTTTGGGATTTTTTGATAGAGGCCAGTCTCACTGGGGTTAGGTGGTATCTCATTGTGGTTTTGATTTGTATTTCTCTAATGATTAGAGATGATGAACATTTTTTATATGCTTGCTGGCCATTATTCTGTCTTCTTTGGAGAAGTTTCTATTCATCTCCTTTGCCCATTTATCCTTTTTTTATGTAACATCTGTGTCACCTTTCTAAAGTGTTTTTTTTTGACTAAATATTTACCTGAGTATTGTTTTCACAGTAACCTCTGGATTTGATAGGAGGAATTTGTCTATTCTACTTTGTTGTGGTAACTGATATAATTGATCTGATTTTATTCATTTTATTTTAGGTATTCAATCTAACAATTTTTTTGGTTTGTTAATACAAGAGAAAGATAGTCACGTCCTAAGTGTCCTGACTGGGATCAATTTATTTCATTAGGATTAAAAACTTCTGGGGCTCTCTATATTTTTATGATGGAGTGACTTCTTTAAGGATTGCATGTAACAAGTTTCACTGCCTAAAGGTCTTTGCACATTGAAACTCCGGACCTTCAGAACAGCTTGGAATCTGTATTCTTGGCCCCAGTTTTATAGGAGGAATATGACTTACCATAAACAATGAAAATTAAGACCTACTATTTTTTGTTCATTTTTTTTTAAGACAGAATCTCACTTTGTTGCCCATAGGCTATAGTGCCGTGGCATAAGCCTAGCTCACAGCAACCTCAAACTCCTGGGACTCAAGCAATTCTACTGCCTCAGCGTCCCGAGTAACTGAGACTACAGGCATGTGCCACCATGTCCGGCTAATTTTTTCTATATATTTTTAGTTGTCCAATTAATTTCTTTCTACTTTTAGTAGAGACAGGGTCTCGCTCTTGCTCACGCTGGTTTCGAACTCCTGACCTCAAGCGATCCTCC